>JANSTR010156495.1:0-17833 GCA_025434805.1 Antipathozoanthus remengesaui
CCTTATTTTCTTGCGAATTGCGAACTCACTTATATAATCCGTGTGATAAGAGTCTAGTCAGAATTTAAGTTACAGTGTGGGCGGGGTGGGACGTCGTGGAGGAACAAAGGGACCCCTCTTAAAGAAGAAACAATTTTTCGGGGGTCACCTCTTCTTTGATAGGAATGCGTTCAAGACCCCCTGTTAATACCACTGTAAAACTGTAATATTACGGTTAGCGATATAAAAGTTGTAAAGAAAACTGCGTGTCTACCTTATCCACCACTAACACAATCTGCTTCAGAGTCAGACTCACCGTCCTCTGGTGACTCAGCATCGTTCACTTTTATTGTTCTCATTACCTAGAAGGACCCCTTTCAAAACCCCTGCCTACTACATTAAAAAATGTTTCTTCTCCAACCCCTCCTCCCCTTCCAACCTAAATTCTGACCGGTCTCAATTGTTGCAAACTGAAAGAAAACATCCGATGATCTTTGTTTGGCTCCAAAAATTAAGGTTTCCAATTTTTTGGCATTCGCCTACCTTAACGAAAACATAATAGAAAGAAATGTATTTGACTGACAAAGACAAAGAAACCAGGAACTTAAATCTTAACACTGAATTCTAACTGCTGTTCTCGTTGACGTACAGCGTCGTCCTTCCTTAAGGTCCCTAATATTGTCAACATCAAAACTTCATTAAATTCTTTACTTTCGCTGTAAGTTTTACTTTCACTGTAAGTATAAAAAGTTTACAATTGGTTTTTGTTTTGTGCTGTTATCGACACCAATTTCAATACTGTTTTCTGTTAAGCAATAACTGTTTTCACTATCTACATTAAGGAAAACTTTAAGAAAGGTCATTGGCATACATTCAGCTTTTTCTAAAATGACAAAGTGAGATTAATACAATTATACTTTCAAAATGAACGATTGTCAAGTTAAATTCAATAAACTTCAAATGCTAATTACAAACAAGTATCAACTTTTGCACATTGGAAAGTCTTCCATGTCAGTTCTGTTTGCATCAGCGTATCCAAAATTAATGTCGGATTTCGTCTTGTACTATGTGTTTCTTGCTGTGCTAACTCTTCGTTTGTTAGACTATTTCTAATTTGCTCTTGCCAGTCAGGAATCGGAAATAATATGCTCTTCTTCATTTGTATCATAGACTCTTCCGTCCAACTCTAAACTAAAGTTTTGGAAATCAGCAATTTTTGTATTTTTTCTCAGCCGACAAAATTTGTGACATAAATCTCAAATACTAATAAAGTACCCGTCAAATTTGTCCAATGGAATACTGTCAAAAAAGAAAATCATGCTAAACGGAAAATGGAGGAGCCGGCATATACATGTAATAAAAGGTGATGTTACTGTTGCCTGTTTTCAAATGCTGTATTATATTTTAGAATTTTACTAAACAATGTTATTTAAACTTCAGTCAAGCTCTGCAAACAGTATTATGAAAATATGCCTCGTCCTCATTTTTGAAACGTATTGATCTATGAATCTGTTGAAACAGGTTTTGATAGTACAAACATTTGAATAGCAGGTTACACATTCTAAATTCGTTAGCTTTTTCGCCCGAGGCCAGTAACGCTTTCCAAGCTAAACTTTATTTGGATAAACGAATATACGAACAATGAAGTTAATTATTCTCTTTAGCTTTTTTGCGGTTACTTTGGCACGGTTTCACACCCCGGATGGTAAGTACTCATATTTCAGATCCTTCATCATTTCATTTTTTCTTATATTTTATTCTACCATTTTATATTTTTAGCGATGTCGATAGCTGCTTATTCAAGTCTTGAATTACTAATAAAAAAATATTAGAAGTATTTCCTTTAAATCTGAAGACAAATGGCTTTAAATTTAAAGTGTTTAATCGAACTTAAAATTTGCTATGTATTGTATCATTGATTTCATCAGAAAATGTGAACGTCACCGATCCCTTTCTGATTGAGGGAGACATCAGATTAAGCGCACATGATCTTCACCGAGGGCGAGGGTCGTTAAGAAGACGTTCGAGGCGCTGGACGAATGGTGTCGTTCCTTATGATTTCTCAAGTACATTTGGTAAAGATAAGCATGATATCGGGGGAGGGGGGGGGGGGGGTAGTCCCCATAATTGGCTATACGGGTATGTGCAGAACTTTGGGGTAAGGTGTTCGAGCCGATTTGGCTGAAATAGGGTACAGATTTTCGCTCTTTAGCCTGGAAAAGGGTATCGTATATTTTAGGAGAATTTTGCTTTCATAAAAAGTTCTCTCTTTTATAGGATACCGAATTTTCCTATTTTGCTGGGCAAGTACAATACACTTGAATTTACTCAAGGCCACGTCGGACCAAGAATCAACCAATAAAAATACGCGTTTGAGTGAGAGTCAAACTATACAACAACAATAACAACAACAACAACTGTTATTTACATGCAGACGTGTACTCTACATACTCACAGCCATATGCACTCAGAAGTTCCTCAGCGTAAGGAGCTCGGTCAGGATCCTCTCCCTCCCCCGGTGAGGCAATGTTGATCCCATACACTAGTTCCAGTACTTCGCGAGGGATGTGCTGACACAGCTGAATGACGTTAACGGAAATACGTTGACGCAACAGACCTCAGTTTTGTATCCTAGCCAGTTCTCTCACAGCTTTCAAATACTTACATTCAGTATCCCGATTATGCATCGTAATAGGTTCTTTCACAGCTTACGATTAATTAACTTGATTATTCATTCTACGGGATACATGTGGCGTGCAACATTGTCGCGTGCTTCATATATCCTGAACGTTTCTCAGTCTAGCTACCTCGGAAACATTGAAGGGCGTGACAAACTTTGTAGCCGAGACATCAGAAACATTTCCTGTATCTGCTACATGTATCCCAGTTTAGCCACTCTCGGCGACATGTCGATCGCTTGTAACCTACGAATGACTGCACAGATTCAGTCCGAGACCAACCTCAAGAATAAACCACAACAGACGGTTGGCCGCAAAAATCACATTAACAAGAAGACCGCTGAAGGCTGCGTCATCAACACGGACAAAATTTTTGAAAGAAGAAAGGTATTCAGCCTTGAGCTCTTTGCAAATTCCTTTAAAAACACCTCTGTCCTGCCTCCTCTTCAGCCAACCTCTGTCTGGGCGATTTATCCTCGGTTCTTGGTCTTCTTCTTCTTCACAAAAAGCGTATACAACCTGTTGCAATTGTCAAAACAATCGCATCGCGCATGAGTCTAACGTGCACTGGCAAGGATATGCGCAACATGTCGCTTGATTGTAACTTGCATGTTTAGCCACCCTAGGACACATACTGACGATATTTCGGCTACAATGTAGCGCGCTACATGTATCCTAGTTCAGCCGCAGGCCTTTACACAGCTGAAGACTAGCAACGATTAACACCCCCAACTGCAATGCATGACTAAGTTGAACAAAGTGATAAAGGTTGGACATTTTTCAGGATGGCGCCTCGATACAAGCAACCTTACCTGTTAGTTTTACAAAGAAGAAATTATGGCGTTTATTGTCTTCCACAGTCGACGAGGAAAGTTTGATTAAAATGTCTTTCCCTCGTCCGCATGATGGTAATCAAACAACTTAGCAAAATTGAAAATAGATACAAAACAATGCGTAAGCGAACTTCACAAATGAAACATTTAATGATTTATACTTTTTTCCTTTATCGATAGTTCCAACCTGTAAACTGGTTATTTTTTAAAATTATCTTTACCCCTGAAAAATAAAAATCTGAAAGTCCTTCTATTTCCAATTACACACTTCTATCGCCCCTCCCCCCCCCTTCCCCCATCACCCTCCCCCCTTTCTTCTCCTTTTTTTCTCATTCCCTCTCTCTCTTTTCTCTTCACGACAAGACCATTTTGACTAAACCAGGAAACCCCTCCTGAAAAGGGATGGCCAGACCCCTAGGTTTAACTTGCTTTAAGTTGCAAACAAGAACTATTAGCAAGGATCGTATTAATGCGGATGTTCTGTCACTTTTTACATTCTTACCATGGCCTACAGGCAAATGTGAACTCATTTTTCTTACCGATACCAAAATTTTGATCCTTTTCCAAATCAGCAACTAAATTCAATACAGAAATAGGTTGTCTTAGGAAATAAAGGTATTTATTTACCGACAAGGTTAATCGCTTTCGACTGGAGTTAAGTTTCTGTTTCCCTCGGAATCACAAAAAAAAAGTAACTGCTTTGATACAAACAATGCTGTTCATTTCTTTCTTTCTTCGCGCTCTTCGGTAATTAATCATTGCTTTATTGTGCTTTCATTCGCTTCCTTTTCAGTGAGTAACCATTGCTTTATCGTGATATCATTGCTTTACAGCTCCAGAACATACAACCCACGCTGACTTGAAGATAAACAGCTTTCGTGGCGTCTTTATCATTGACCTTCGTAGCCAAAGTACGATAACAAGACGGTGTATATATGCTGACTTGATGATCAACAGCTTTCGTGGCGTCTTTATTATTGACCTTCGCAGCCAAAGTACAATAACAAGACGGTGTGGACATAAACAAAGCAATGGAATTTGGGAAAGTGCGATCTTGTCCCATTGCCAGAAATATATTTTAAAGAAAGGTTATATGTGTATGTGGAATTAATAACTCGTGTGCAAAATTATTTTATATTCTGCATAGATAGATTCTGGCTCCGCAATCGCTCTGGAAATGAATACACTTGTTGACTATTGATTAACTTCCGCAAAAGTCACGTTTTTGCTAGCCACTTGTTTAACGCACTGGGTTAAGAACAGCGAGTATTAGAAAGCAAAATGAAGGTGTGAAGCTCCTTTGAAACTAAAAATTGCTGAAATTGCCAAAGGGACAAGTAACTCTTAACCTGAAAACATCAGATTCTTAGTAGAAAGGCAGATTCTTAGTAGAAAGGCGGAAGGCTAAACCTGTGGCTGTGTCAATTTGATTGTCAATAAGTATAGCAGTATGAACAGCGGTATGTGCGCGTGCAAGTCACCAAATATCGGCTTGTTATTGCCGGTATAAATGTTTCGAAAATATATTGCGGAACAACCTAAAAGATCAGTACAAACGCGCACCATGTAACGATACATTCCAGTGAAATTAGTATGGCATTTTCACATCAATTTTGAGTTTATTGGTACTAGAGTGTTTTTCAAATGATCCAAAATGCAATTTGAAAGAACACGGGTGAGAAGGCAATTGCAAATTGAACGAGAAACCGTATTGCTATAGTATACTTGTCACAAAATATAGAGAAAACATTGAACATAGCCAATCAGTATTTTTGATTCAGAAGCTTTCATATTAATCCTAGTAATAAACACAATGAAGACTAGATTACTAACATTTTCGAAAATGTTCAAAACACTGCCGATGATTTTCCCAACGTTTTCCGAAGATTTGCAACAATTTCGATCGTTTTCGAGTCCTGCTGAAGGTTAAAGTTTATTTATGTAACTGTAACACACTCAGTGGCAAGGTTGAATCTGCAGAGGCTCCAATCTACGACCTGTTGCTTTAAAAAAAATATAAGTTACAAAGAAGCGCACGCAAAACCATACACACGAAATCAATGAGATAAGGGTCAGCAGGACTAACCCGCGGGATCAACCCGCGGGATCAAGAAAACAGCTGGCTGGAATAACTAAAACAAATACTCGCCTAAATGCTCTCCCCAGTTCTTCTGCCTGCGCTCGACCAGCTGACGTCAGCTCTCCTCCCCACTTCAGAATCATCAGTAGTGTAGGGGGGCCATCAGATTCCTTGCGTCTCTCTGTCGCCTCAGACTTATCTTCCTTGCCACTCTCATGCCCGTTATCAACACTGGGCTTAGCTCGACCTAGGTATTTCAGCTGAACCTTCCTGTTAATTCCTGAGAAGTGACCATACCTGACAGAGTGAACAGATCAATAAAAAAATTAACCAAAACGTTTGGACTTGATATTCTATGCGAGTCAATGAATAATTGTAATTTGTAATTTAATTTTAAATCATAATCAGCAACTTTCATCTTGGCCTTGAACTGATTTGTGGCTGAGAACTCAAATTTGAAAGATAGTCGAAAATTGGTAATAACAAGTTTGCTACCAAGCTGACGCTAGAACCAAACATATAGCTACGCAACCTCCACCGGACACGTTAGGTCAAAAGCAACATTTCATGACACAACTGGGATTACCCTAAGTACTCTTTGGCCATAATGTTTTGTTATTAAATATTAAAATAATAAATGACTTACATCTCTAGCACACTTTTGAGTTGGTGCAGTTTGTTGGGGCTCTCAAACACCGCTCTGTCCTCCTTTATGTCACTCAGTAGCTCCCTCGCGATGTCCAGAACCTCTTGCAGCTGCTTGGGTCTCTTCAGTTTTAACTTGCGCTCTTTAAATCCTTCATACTTGCTAAACAGGTCGATGAATCTGTTTAGTGAAAAGGGAGAACTGTCTCTAAGGCCAATCGGACTGGGAAAGAAGCAGATCTGTCAACTCTCACCATAGTTTGTTGGGAGTCGCACCCTCTATGACTGCCAATCCAAGGTCCCGGGTTTAATCCCCTGCCTTGCTGATGGTTGAATTATTTCTGACCTTCTTTCGCCACGCCGTCCATAGACAGGGACGTTAAGCCTTTGGTCTAGTCTCTCGGCTTTTTGTGGGACTTAAAAGAACCCATGCACTTGTCGATAAGAGAAGGATTGCGTCTAGGAGTTGTGGCCTGAAACCACACTATAATGGCTGCCATTGCGCCAAATGATATATAAATGTAGAGTGCTTAGAGACCATGTAATAAGCGCTATATATATGCTGCTGCTTTTTCATTTCTTATGGTCTCGCGACTTTACGAACTGTCAAAGCTTTGAGAATTGAACATTTCCCCCTCTCTCTATAGTTTTGATATCTAAAGAGTTGTTCTTACATCAACAAAATCGTGAATTACTTACTTTTGGATAAAATTATTAAGGGTGTAAAAATGTTTTTAAAAGGTCGTATAAAAACCAAACGTTTTCGACTTAAAAGTCATCATCAGGGTTCCGTTTACCGCGTAAAATTCAAAACTTTATACTCTTAAGTTATTCCCATTGGGAACAGAAAAATTGGATGGGCTTGAAGGTTTTTGTTTAAAGATGGATTCTTTGCTGCTATTATTAACGCTTCCATGATCTGTCTTTTCCCCCATTGTCGCGCAGGTGTTATTACACGCCACGTCCGAACCTGCTAGACACCTAAGTCAATTCCCAACTCATTCTTTCGCGTGGCGTGGTTTTTATACAATGTAATTTTATCCAATATTATTATTTTTTTTTATTATCATTATCATTAGTGCTGTTGTTATTGCTATTATTATCATCTTTGTTATTATTATTATTATTATTATTGTTATTATTATTGTTAATAATGTTATTACTACTGCTACGATAGGTGCGGGACAGACCAAACTGTGGTATACAACCACGCGTCTGACGCAGCGACCCAGAAGTTTCAAATCAACGCCTTCCGTTTCACGAAGGTTGGCAACACTTTGGTGTATGTTCACTGCTATGTTCGGGTGTGCATCAAAGCTAGCAAAGGTAACCTTTGCAATACGGGTCCTACTTGCAGAGTACAGCCAAAGAGGAGGGCTGTTAAACTGGGGAGTCCCAACAAATCACTGGTAACGGTCGGACCGTTGAACTTGCAGCAGGGGATAAGAGGTAAGTACCGCATGGAAATCTTTATCGAATTTACGTGGGGTGAAAGAGATTTGTGCTAAGGAAACCACAATCCTGAACTTGGAAACGGTAAATGAAATTCAACTCCTGTTGCAAAACTTGGAGACAAGCCTCGTAAGGGACCTATAGGGTACATTCCTTTTGCACAATCCATAGTTTGTACAATCCAAATCTGGATTCCTAAGATCTGGATTGTTTGGATTTCCTGTGATAATGGAATGGAATTCTGTTGTGTTGGTCAGTGGCCACGCTATCGCGGCAAAGTCAAAATTCAAATGGCGGCAAGAAATCGACGGCTAAGAGTCTTGTTAGCTTCATTTCTTATTATGAAGGAAATACTGGAAAATGATGAAATGTCTTGTTTCGAGGATACAGATGAAAGAGATTTTTTGCTTTTATAAAGGAGTTCAGTTTACGTATGAATGCTGGCATTAAGATAATAAGGATCCACGTGGGAGACATAATTGAAACAGAATCTTGATTCGCCGATTTGTCAAATGGAACGCTGAACTTGCAAGAAATCTGGAACCGGATTCAGATTGAATCCGAAGAATCTACTCTCGGGAGTGGATTCTTTGTGATTGCAGTCCAAGATCGGATTCTTGAAAATTTTGAATAGAGGTATGCATAATCCAGTTTTGGATTTAACAGTTTAAGCATCCGGATTTGGATTGCAGAAAAGGAATGTACCCTCGAGTCCTACTGCATTGTCTCCGGTGTCGGCAATCACCGCCGCAAATGTCATAAATTAAATTAAAAAATTAAATGAGCGCTTGGATAATAATCTCCACATACTCCTGTATGCAACTGTGAATGGATTTGGTTTGTGTTGGACACTAGCCCCCCTCCCCACCCCCTCCTCGCAAACGAGGATCCCAGTCATTCCATCATCGGCAGTGACTCAGCCTTCCAGTTTTCAAAAGACAAAACGTTTACATATTTTGGCCCAATATAGGTCCAGAATCAACAGTCGTTATCAACAATCTCGGAACATTTATTATGTACAGGGAATGGAGCAGCTGGAGCCCAGGCTTCCAACGTAGTCGTTCCAGTCACGGCCACTTTTGCGGTTGTTGCAGTTGCCATCATCTGCTCCATTGTGGCTGTAATCGCCTACAAGCGTCAGAGGCGACAGAGATGTGAACCCAGCCACTCCATCGACACACAGACTGGAGACGGTGACATCTTGGAAACAGCAGACATTGAAGAACGACAATGCTAGAATGCTTCGTCTGGTTTAGAATTACCTCTCCAGGCATTTATACAAGTTCAAGGACATTAATGACCGCTTAAATTATTTATTAATAGGTCTCCCGTTTGGATTTCGAAGATGTCAACAATCTTGGCCGAGTTTACGTCTGCCAAGATTAGCAAATCATTTTTAGAGGTGACCATGACCATGATTTCTTCTGAAAGAGGCAGAAGACTTTCATTGCAGAAGATAAGTGACACAACAAAACGAGTACTTAATTAGTGCAAATTGCATGTTAAAGAAATGCACAATAACATGTAAACTGTTAAAGAAATATATATTGTAAACACTAAGTGGAGCTTTAACTTGAATATGGCCATTTCATTTCCTGTTCCTCGTCGTTAGGGGGACTTTCTGAACCCTGGGCAAACTGGTTTGGTTTCTTCTATGCTTATCTTACCTGTAATACAAACACTTGGTCCCTATCGAATCTTGATTGAGCTCGCCCGATTTCTAGATTACTACAGTTGAACCCCGATAACTCAAACCCACGGTAACTCGAATTCCCCGATAACTCGAAGCATAACTCGAATTCCCCCTATAACTCGAAACCCATACAACTCAAAACCCCGCTAACTCGAAGCAATTTTTACTTTCATTCAGAAACTTTTCTTTGAAATTTTATTCTCCATAACTCGAAGTCGATTTTTACTTTTGTGGACAAATGAGACGTAACATTTTGCATTCTCGAGAACAATGTTTTTTTCCCGCTCAAAATTTAATGTACATGAAACTTGCATTCCTTCTCCGTCAGCCCGGTTCACAGCGTTTCCACTTAGTAACTATTGCAGTGTCTGAGTTTAGCTTTAATATCGGCTCTGATATCGGCCCGCAAATATGCTTTTGTTTTGCTTTGTTTTGTCATTTTATGGGTCTCACATTACTAGAAATCTTACGATAAAACACGTAGAAACATAAAACCTATTTAATCAAGTGTTACTGGTCTTTTCGTTGAAAGCCCTATAACTCGAAGTAATTTCAATTTTCCTTGGCAATTCGAGCTATCGGGGTTCATCTGTGTTTATGACAGTGTACTTCCTGGTCACGTGTCACCGGCACTCGTGACTACCCCATCGATACTATCCAGTTTAATAATTTTGTAATCCTTGAAGACTGACCGTTACATGGTGTCAGAAGTGGGATTTAAGCAAACTTTTAACGCCATGTAACGTTTATTCTTTCAGCACTACAAAACTACTAAACCGGGAGTATGTCCGAAGTAGTCCAGTCGTGTACAATACATAATGGATCGTGACCGGAAAGACAAGTGTTGGGAGGTACACTGATTGATAATACTCAATGGAAAAGGAACTGGGTCGCCAACAATAACTTAAGGGCTCGGGTAAAAATTTGCTTCGTATCCAGGCGCATTTGCCGAGTTGCTGCAAACGATGCGCGCAAAGGTGCTTGGGAAGGACAAAGAAAATGAAGCGCCTGGCAGATAATAAAAATTTCAAATGGCGAAATATAATTTATGCAGATTCCAAGCTGTTGGAAGAGACACGAAATTTCCATCCACTTTCACCATCAGTCAACAATCGGCAATTGTGAAAAAAAACTCCCTTGCCTCACACATCTTGCACTAGGGAAATGTATTTTTTACCATGAGGTTGTCATTTTCCGGGTGTTGTGCGCAAGCGTGAGCTTGCAGATTCCTATCGCTAAGAAGCATTGGTGGTGCGAAACCATTTTCGTGTCCTGCAGACAATGCAGTTCCTTAATTGAAGATGTTTAACGATGTCGCCGGGAAGAAGGATGTATTACAACAGAAACAAATTTATTCAGTATCCTTCTCTTTCGTTTCTCAGTCATTTCCAAGCACTTTGCGCACAGCTCTAGCTAGCTCGGGATAACCCTGGGTACGCGCAAGGCAGGCTAAAATAAAATTTACGACCCAATACTAAATTTTAGATCTCAAACGTTTGTTTAGACACCATGAGTTCATTCCTATTTTCTGCTTGTACGAACTGTGACTAGTGCGGTGGTTCGCGTTTGTTTCGTCGAACAGGTCGGTCTTTGAGTCTTATGAAGTCGTCTGTCATTAAAAATGCGGTCGGACTAATTACTGGTGTTTATCTGATGTATTATTTTGTATCAACCCTTTTATTCACAGTTGATTTGTCAACTCTTATTACCGAAACAAAATTTATTTGGTTATGAGAATTGCCGATTATAACAAAGCAACTTTCTAAGGTGAAAAGCAAAATAATATGAAAACATACAAAACTATTTTGTCATGGCTATATGAAAACGCTTCTCAAATATTACAGGTTTTCGTTTATACAAATTTCCACAATCAACAATATTTACGATAGAATGACTGCAGTGACGTGTACATACGTGTCGACACCTGATTGACGGCGGTTTATATGACAACAGTAGAGGAAATTACAATAGCAGATGACTTGCTAGTACAGACGCAATTTTTCATGTTTTCGATTAACAAGTAATCATATTTTGCATTCAGTTGAAATTAATTTGCACTCAAGTGTCTTTCAAGATTTTCAAATTGCTTTCTCCCTCCATATGCACTTTCAAAACACTCTCCTGCACATTAACCCTATATTACACGTGCTTTTTTAGTTTGGGTCTCTTACACGGGGGCCGGGGGAGGGGGGCAGAAAGTGGTCGCGACCCGTAACTTTGGAACTAACACAATTTAGCACACTAATAAAGAATCACAAGATAATTAAATTGATGTGTTTTAATTGACATATTACGTCATAATGACGTCACGAATCTGAAAATTGTGTGTTTTGTCAATATATCATTTTCTTCACAAGAATATTTTTCAGCAAGTAATTTTTATTAAAAACGTATGTAAAATTGCTTAATATGATCCGAAGTTTGTTACAAATTGATAAATATGCACTATTAGGGTTCATCTGTCATCAATAAAGAGGTGAAATTAAGGGGGGTGGCTGTTTACTACAAATGACATATTTCTGCTGAGAAAACTGAACACAAAAACACGTTAGCAGTTTCAAACTAGAATAAGATGATGAATTATAAGATTTACAAAGTTAATTCTGTTTTTCTGTTTTCAAATGAGCCATATATACCACATATTTGATTTGTCGGGGAAATATTGCACAATACCTATGACGTCACAAAATTATGTAAACTTAATTATATCATTGTGATATGATGACATTATATCTCCTTGATTGATATTAAGCACATATACAGCTAAAAGTATTAAATATACAGCAAAAATATGTATGAAGAAAAAAACTGCCAAAAAGCACCTTCAATAAAACCGTTACCATGGAAACAGAGCATGCCCTAATTAACTTTTTTGCCAAAATTATAATCTGCTAAAAAAATTGCAGGAAAAGTTACGGAGTTTTATTACAATTGCTTGAATTTCACCAAAGTTCTCAACAATTGAAATGAGCGCGACCACTTTCTGCCTCCCCCCTCCCCGTGTAAGATAGGGTTCAATTCGTACTTTGCCAATGCCTTCATGTAGAGTTCAAAGAATGGTACATGGCGTGAAATAGGTTTTCATAATCCCTTTCATCTTTGGAATCCCATCTGTAGATATTAACGTTTCTTGAAACAACTGTGTTGTTTAATCGTAAGGACGATCGTGCCACCATTGACAGATTCGTATTGGTATAAATAGCCTCAGCATTTAAGTCACAAAGCAAAATTATAAACTTAGAAAGTCTTTGCAAGCATTTTAGCTTCTTTCAACCTGCCTCAGGCATCATTCTTAATTGTTCAATGTCCCTTTGTATAAGTTTGTCTTTTATTCCTGACAGTCAGGCTCTTTGTTTACAATTCCATAAGGAACGAACTTATCCTCTAATCTGTCCTGATATTTACATCTAGGGAATGTTTAGGAAACTGTTTCCTGTTTCGTTAAAGCTGTATAGCCGATGTTGGCCTCTTCTAGCCAGCTGACACTACACGCAACAGTCGGGACCAGCGAGTTTCTTTTTAGATCAATATTAAAAATTATTTGTTATTTTCTTATTAAATCCTCGAGCTTACTAACCTAATTGAATCTTTCTTTTGATCGGGTTCTGAATTCTCATAAGCGTCACATTGTGTTTGGAAACACCGTCAACATTGGTCGCTATACATGTGTATATGCCAAAGTCTTCCTTAGTCCAAGGAGTAATCATGAGAATGCTTCCGCAACCTCCCGCTATGTTTCTGTTGATAAGTTTACCAGCCTTAGTCCAAGAGTAGTTTATACGGCTGTGCCCTGTTGCATAGCAACGAAGAGATACTTGTTGATCCATCCATGTTGTTACAACTGTATCAGACATATTGAGAACAATGGAGGGTGCTTCTAATAAAATAAATTCATGTAATAATAGTTTCGTTAGTGGTAATATAATTTGCTGCATGCTTCATATTAATTTCCCCTTTGTGTTTTAAAATATGTAATTTAAATACAAACCGATGGAAATTTAGACCATATAATATAAATATTATCAGACTTATAAAAATTCCTTGTAATTTATGTGGGCGTGTATGTTAATGAGGAGGAAGATCACGAAGAAAATTACCTGTTTGTACTCACACTACGTTTGTGATTACCTTTACAGATAATAATAGTATTAATAATAATAATAGTAGTAAAATAATATCCATAACAATCAACCAGCACCCTCATTCAGTAAAATAATAAAACAATGATATTAATCTTATCACCTGCAAAAGTTCTCACGTTAATAATTGTTGGTTCACTGGTGCCGATTACATTTGATGCAGTCACTTGGAACAGATACGTGGATCCTGAAAACAAGTTGTTCACCGTCACGTGATCTTGATCTTGGAACAAGCTGTAGGTGTTCCACCCATTTGAATTGTTATGTCTCACAGTAAAGGTTCGTATGGGCGAGTTACCATCGTAAACTATTGTCCACATAATACAGACAGAGCTGCGAGACTTCTTCACCCAAACTTTGAGTTTATCAGGTTTCTCTGTTGGAATCAGTTTAGAGTTTAGCTTTTGGTAATACTTATTGACATAATCTAATATTTAAAAAATCTATACTAGGTGTAGCTCTTGCTAAGTGCCAAATAGCAACGCAATGAAACATGGTTTTAAAATGCTTTTTATAGCATAGGGTTTTCGCATATTCTGAACAATACCCAACATGATCAGTTACTGATTTGTGTTCTATTTCAGGAACATATAGTTGTCTATTGAAATGTAATATGCACATTTCCTTTAAAATTGACTGATTAGATTCTATAACGCACATTCCTTCTATATCGAAAGACCTCACTAGAATAAGGTTCAGCAAAAATATTGATTGCAACTAGTAAATGGCATCGCTTATTTGGCTGATATGGAAAAATGTCATACTGCGTGCGGAGTCGTATAATAATCATAAAATCATCCCAAGAAAACAATTTAGTAAGCGATTTCTACAGTATTGAAATAAATTGCGAAACAACAATGCAAAAAATGTATTTAGTCAAAAATAGCAAAAAAAAAACACTGCTCTAGAACTTTGTTACCATAACAACGACGTAATTAGCAATCAAAATTGGACTACGCCAGAACGTTTTGAAATAGATTTAAGGAATAGTACCAAAGCGGCAGGAGTACTGCAGACGTAATCGTTTGGGAGTTATAAACGATCAAAGAGAAGTCGCAATAGTGTTAATGATAAGAATATATTCAGGACTGTTGTAGTCGCTCAGCTTCATTACAATTGGTCTCTTTAGTAATTATTGCAGGCTCACATTTACCAGTAACATTGAACAATCCAACAATGAAGGCGTGCTTTTTTATCCTAATCTGAGACCTTCGATATCAAGCTGGTGTTCTACGCTGGAGAAGTTGTACTTTAAATTCAAAAGAGTCCAGGTCTTTAACTGAGATTCTTGTTATGCGAGAATTTCTATCAAAAGTTACATTCATTTGATTGTTGGAGAGGTTTCAAACTCAGTTACTTTCATTATCAGTTTGTCAGGTTTTTCTGCCAAATAAAAAGAAATTAAAATCAATTAAGTCTGACTATATATTCGCTTTCGAGACATGTCCGTATTGGTTGAGTGCAAGCATGTTATGAGAAAAATGAAATTTCATTCATTTCAACTTACCCTAATGGTTGCCTTTATCCCTGCCCTATCATCTTTCCCTTGATCACGTGGCGTACAGGAAAAATCCGAGTTCTTAATAATAGCATTTTTGCAACAGGGATTTTCGCAATAAAAATTTGTGTTGTGGTTCTGAATAATCTCACAACTAGGATTTTTGCAGTAAAAATCCAAGTTGTAAACTGGAAGAATCTCACAACTTGGATTTTTGCAGTAAAAATCCAAGTTGTAAACTGGAAGAATCTCACAACTTGGATTTTTGCACTAAAAATCCGAGTTGTAAATTGAAATGGAAGATATTCACAACTCTGATTTTTGTAGTTAAATTCCGAATTGTAATATAAACTTGGAGGTTTTAACAATTCGTATTTTTGCAGTAAAAATTCGAGTTGTACATTGAAAGATTTTCATAACTCGGATTCTTGCAGTAAAAGCCTGAGTTGTAAATTGCAAGAATTTCACACATCGGATTTTTGCTGTAAAATAACGAGTTGTAAAAGGAAAGGTTTTCACAACTCCTATTTTTGGAAAAAAAAAATCGGAGTTGTAAATTGAAAGATTTTCGCAACTCTGATTTTATCAATAAAAATCTGACCTGTAACTTAAGGTTACCGTTCATGTTGAGCAGTGTTTGTAGCTTTTGGCTGATATCTCCGTTGTTACGCATCGGAAACCCATAAACCTATACATCACTGGTAAGCTTATAAAATTCTCTAACTCATAGGCTATTTTTTCCCCTCAAATTATGTTTAATTTACGACTGAGAATTTGTTCTGAATATCTGATAAATACATTTACTTTGAAAAAATATGAACTCATGCCCTATATGGTCCCCAGTTGTCCTTCTTCGGATCTTTTCCTTTGCATGGTTACTAACTTTTCAAAATAGCTGAAGGCAAAGGGAGACCGTTGCCTTGCACCCAGGACAGAACCGACCGAGAAGTTAACTGGAGATGAGGCTGTAACATACCTAATACTACTAAACTTGATGTTGCGTTCAGAACACCCATCACATTGGAGGCTTCGCATTCATACAATCCGCTGTCACCGCGCGTCACATGTGTTATATTAAGGAAACTATGAATCACTGGTTCCTCAGCCCCTGTTTTGTTTGACACTTTAACACGCCCATCACTTGTACTGGTGATAATTCCTCCGTTTTTCCTCCACAGCACGGAGGGCAATGGATATCCACGTACCAGACACGTGAAAAAGCCAACACCATTTTTTGTTGGTGTTTGACTCTTTGGTTGTACGTCAGCTGTCACTTTCACTGTGGGAGAAATTAAACACAGCAACAGGTTCTGATAACATAACAAAATGGCTTAACTATTGAGAACTATTACATAGAATACGAGATATAGCTCGATGAAACAACAAAAAAGACAAAGTTACTATTTATTGAATTACCATTTCATTATTTTTCTCTATAAAGAAGGGAATAAATAATGCAAGTGGCGTTACCTACAACTGCTTGAAAAACTGATAAAAGGAGCACATGCTCACTGCTCCATCACACACACAACGCATTCAATAACTTTTGGAAGATCTGAAAATCTGCGCTGCGTTATATATTAGTATTAATGATATGCCTAATACTCCTTCCCTTTACACTACTTCTACCCTGCTCTAACAAAGTCTTTTTATAGAGTAATTTATACCCTAATTAAATATATAATTTACATAATTACAAATTGTTTATTGATTTAACCCTTAAACGAATAGGGGGAGGGGGTATTTAGATATCCCCCCCCCCTAAAAGCATTTTGGTTCCAAAATGTTAGCGTTTAAAGCTATTGTCACAATACTTTCAGCAGCGGTAGCTAGAATAATGATAAGTATTTTGATACTAATTAGGTGACGTCACCATGCATAAAGTATAAAAAAAAATATGCAAGTTAGGTTTATATTTTGGAAATTGCACATTTTTGAACACAATGCTCATAGTTACCATGGAAATTTATGAACAGCAACAATTTTGTATTTATTTAAGAGTATTGAAAAAAATATCGTCTATAGCAAATTTCAGTCCAAACGGACAAATATTACGAAAGTTATGGGAGGAGGAACCAGATAGATCTCTCTCGACTTTAATGTTACGGTTGTGAGACCATATGTTTAAGGGTCAAGTTTACTTACTGTATGTTGTAAATCGTGTGATGTTACTCGGGGGTCCTAATCCAATCGAACTTTTAGCAGTAATCCATACTTTGTACTGAGTGAAGGAACGAAGGCCATCAAGAACTACTGAAAATGGTTTCTCAGAATCATTGGTTTTCGCATTTTTCTCAATAGTATATTCTTTGGAGTTGTTAGCTTTGTATTTAATAATATGTGAAATTAGTCGTCCAATGCCTGCATGTTGTGTTATCCACTGTATTGTAACATGGTTTATGTCAACTTTTGTAGCTTTAGGCGTTGACGGCTTGCTTGGTAAACCTGCATGTATAAATAGGATAAAATAGGCTCACAAACAATAAAATTAAAGTTATTGCTTGAATTGCATATTTATCTGCTGCATACCTTTTGGAATGTTTGCGAGTTCTAATTAGGGTCTGTAAATGTATTCCCTTTATCTGAATTTCGCTTTTCTCCAGTTGTGATTAATGATCATGGGCTATTATTTTTTTCTACTGATTAATGGCATTGAAAATGTTTACACGAAAATATTTAACACTTCAACAGGCAAGTTACAATGAGAAATGTGACAGTAGTTTCTTTAAAATTATATTTTTTAACGGACCATTCATTTTTATGAGTAGGGGTGGAGTAATTGAATGCACCATACCCAGCTTTTGGATGACCCCCCCCTAAGACTTGACATTTTTCG
>JANSTR010156496.1:0-10387 GCA_025434805.1 Antipathozoanthus remengesaui
GAAGAGTTAAGTGTAGACTTGACCGAGAAAATACAACAAACCACACTGATGAATCGGAAGCGAACGAAAGTGAGAGTAAGAAACAGTCAAGTGAAGGTGTGGGCAAAAAAAAAAGGAGGTCGAAGACAACGAAATGAGTCTGCCGGAAAAGAAAGTTTAGAATCAAACGAAAACGCGGAATGTTTCCCAACGAATGCACACAGCTCATGTTTTACCTTATTGTTTGAAGTAAATTTTATCGGGTGTTCTATTTCTCTCTAAACTCTCTTAAAAGGTAATATAGTCAGTATGATATACAAATTTTATACAGTCAACATGTCAACACTCCTTTTTTGTAAAACAACTTACGATCTACACTCTTGTTTGATCAAAACCATTTTTACAAGAATCGGCCAAAATTTAAGAACCTGCTAAGAGCACACCCGAGAAATGGCCAAGAACTCTAATTTTGTTACATTAGTCATTACTGTTTAAAATCATCAGTGGAAAAGACAAATAGTTGATAATGCAACATTGTTTTCGACTATAGTATGACATATGAGTATAACAATGAGTTATTGGACATTTGAAAAGAACAATTTGCAGGATTCATTATTTTCTTGTGATTCATATCCAAGAAATGTATATTTTAGAACAAATGGAGGGGGGAGGGGAGGGGGTGTTTTATGCCCCTGCCCCAGTCACAAGACGACCAAAAACCCAGTCTGAATAGGGATGCTGCAACCGTTGTTACCTCTGTTCTTAGTTAGAAAAAGGCAAGTCTAAAATATAGTCACACATATTGGAGTAGGAACACTTTATTTTAGTATTTCAGCATACATTTAATTTTTAAAATTAAAATATTACAATGTCAAATACATTCCCTATACAGCTAGATTTAAGTTTTAAGTTTGGATAGTCTGTGGCCTTCACGGAAAATCTTGAGATTTCATAGATAACTTGTAACCACTTCGGCAGAGATCACACCATTTTATTTAGTTTTGTTGATAACTTCAGTTTCTTAAAATATACATAACTAACTACTAACAATACCACACATACATCCTAACCCTCCTTCATTTTACAAGTGTCACCATCACTATTTTAATTTATTATAATTCGAACTTGTTTATCTATTATTCTTGCATATATATTACGGTATTGTTATATGATATAGGTATAACATGTTCATCTGTTACATATCAGTTTAGACCATCAACAATCCAGGAAAGTAATGTTCCTAATGTAATCAAATTATGTGCAAATTTTAGATGAATTAAGTAAAATAGTAGAAGCATTTTCGTTACGTTTTGGGGCAGATTGATACAATACTAAGCTGACAATATCCTTGTTCTTGCATTTCAATATCCTCCGCACCGGCATTACACTTGTTGTGACACGGTAATAGACAACAGAATAGCTCTCTGAAACCTCGGCGATATTCTTCGTTAAATACATAGTACACTACGGGGTTAATCACTGGGTACAGGAGAGGGAGCTTATCTAAAAGCCAAGAGACAATGCATGGTAATTTGAAGGTAGGTTTGAAAACAAGAATAAAAATATAAACAATATGCGGAATCCAAACAACATAAAACACCACAACTATGGTTACAAGCATCATTGATATCTTACGGTTCCTTCTCGCTCTAATTTTAACTGTTTCAGTTGATAGGTGAAGATTCTTTTTCTGTTTGTTTAGAGATATTATAATACTTGAATACAGCACGGTTAACGCGATACCAGAAACACAGATCACACAAGTAAATAATATCCAGGTTATCATTTTCACTTCCCACGTGTATGATGCTGACTCCCATTCAAGCTCACAAAAAAGTCCAGTATCATCAGTAACAAGTTTCGCTCCATAGAAGTAATGTGCAAAGAATGTCACTGAGGCGACCCACGTTGCAGCAATAATCAGACGACGTTTGTTTCGGGAAAATAGAGTGGACTGCATAGGAAACAGAACGGCGCGAAACCTGTCTGCGGCAATCGCCAACATACTAAATATGGACACATGAACTGATACTAACACAGCAGGCGATACCAGTTTACACAGAACAGAACCGAGTAATCCGTCCACCAACCAGCGGCCGTCAAGATGTGTGTAACTTATCCACCATGGCAGAGTGATAACAGAAATTAGTAAATCAGAGATGGCCATGTTCACTATGAAATAGTGCACGGCTGATCTCAGAGTTTTGTTTCTGTAGAACACAGCTACGAGAAACACGTTCCCTATCAGTGAAAATATCATTAAAGCTGAATAGATGGTAATTTGAGCGGTTTTCGATGGCCATGAACCAGTACAAAATCTAGAGCCAGAGATAGTGTTGTTTGTGACATTGGAATGGTAGCCACTTCCGTTCAATTCTACCATCGTTAGTAAAATATCTGAAATGAAATACAGCAATAGAACGTAATTAGACATAATAAAGATAACATTGTTAAACCATGGCGGTTGTGATACAGCTATCTGTCTTATTAATGATAATACTAATAATTATTACTAATGTTAATAATATTAATAGAGCACAAACTGCGGATCCTGGCCTAATCTCAAACCGGCTGTAAGCCAACTTTTTCTCAGAAGCCAAACTACCTCCAACTCGTCAATATTTTCAGGATTATATAACACACGCTTTCTTATAGAACAACCTGCAGTATAACAATAAGATTCGAACCTAGAAAATTTGACCTTTGAAGGCCAGCTGGGAGCTGCTTATAGATCAACTTGCAGTATAATTAGAATGAGATTCGAACCTAGCAAATAATTTGAGGACTTTTTCAATATGAGAACTACGATATGAGAAAGTTACACTAATCCGTATCTTTACTGGACATCTGCACATCAACGTTACTTGAAACACAGCATTCCTCAATCGTCATGTGTTAAGATTAAGAAGACTATTCTCTAAAATACTAAAGTCAAGGATATTAGTTTAGACAAGATAAAAGTAGTGTACCATCCCCCCTTCCCTCTTCCCATGAGCAATCTAGGATTAAAAAGCATAGGCTCTAACCTAAATAGAATGTATTCCAGCATGTGAATGGAAACACAGAAACATACTGAACGACATAGTCAAAATGCAAACTATGACACAGCAATAGTGGTTGCTGCTAAAAGAAAAAAATAGGAAAACACGATCCACTGTATCTCCTTGATAACAACATACAATTCATATACAACTAAACCCTACAAAGATAGCTATCATAAACTGCCGGGGACTTTCTAAAATAAAAAAGAGACTAGTCTGCGCAACATACAACCATGAGTGGATTAAAATAGATTATAAAGTAAATTTTTTTGAAATTCTACAAGAGATTTTTGCTGTAATATTGAGAATAAGTTGTTTGCTTTCAAAGGGCAGCCATCCACTTTTAGCTTTTCTCAAAAATAATAAAGAAAATAAATTAAAATAATATAGTTATAATTTCTTACGTAAAAATTAATCTTACATTTTTTGCTTTCGTAATCCCTTACTAATATGAACACTCTCAATAACTTCGGTTGATAGAGATTGCTTGACGGCAATTTCTAAAAAGGAACACAATTGAACAGTCCCGTTAAAACAACACAGTGGGGACGCACATAATAAGTAAATTCAATATTTTAGAATTCAGATCACATAATTCTGACAAAACGTGTAAAATGGGAGAATATCACCTTTTTTATAGGAGGAACTTTAGTCTTTTCACTTATCAGTAATGACCCGGAAACAAATGAATTCTACAACATTGTCTTACATCACCCAAAGAAAACTGTAGAAATTTTTGAATCCCAAATAAACTACGCTTCAAATTTCTATTACTTGGTAGAAAATACGATAATTTAGAATCATATAGATAGATATTCACATCAAATTTTTGGTAACAACAATGCAAACACAACTAAACCCTGTAGAGACAGAAACTGGAAATTTTCTATAATAGAGTAAGGAGACTAGCCTGTACAACATACAACCATAAGGTTTTAACAGATTAGGCTAAAAATATGAATGCACGATAGACCTTTACTGGAATATTGTGAATAATTTGTTTTTAACATAAGTTTTAAAGGGCATCAATTACTGTCAGCTTTTCTCAAATTCAATTGAATTAACTATCTGTAATTTCTCATGTAAAAACGTACTGTCTTTATGTTCTCATAAACCGATACTCAGAAGAACTGCAGTTGATGGAGTTTGCTTGGTAGCAACTACTCTAAAAGGGAACATAAAGGAACGCCGGTTAAAACAATACAGTAGGGTGCTTACCTAATGGGAAAATACCATTTGTAATTCAGATATTCACATCACATATTTCTACAGAAACATGCGTAGCGTAAAGAAGTATCACCTTTTTTCATACGTAGGAAAAAGTGTAATCCTTCTACTGTCTTATAAATCAGCTCGAAACAAATGGAAGCTTGTAACGTTCACTACGTCACACAGTAAATCGAAAAAGGAATGAACTACATGCAGAAAATGTAGATAGTTCTGAATCACAAATGAGCAACGCTTAAAAGTTGGAGACGTACGATAGTCTGGAATTCAGATAATAACATCACATTTTCTGGAGCAATCTGTTTCAATAAGGGAAGAGAAACCTTTTTTTATTTTAAAAAAGAAATGATAGAAGAAAGCTTAAAGCTTATGATAGAAGAAATCTTTTTGCTATGATATATGTTCAGTCCATCACTCAAGCATAGCCAATCTGCTTTGTTGGGAAAAATAGTTTCTTGACAAACTGTTGTTTAAAATATCAACTTTTTAATTTCCTATACAGCTCATCAAGTACCTATTCAGTTCGCTTTTTATCATCGGTGTTGAGCTAAAAGATAAAACTGTACTGTTTTGTTTTTGCTCTTACTATAATTCTCCTTTAGGAAGAATGTCTTTTCCTTCGCGACGTCAACACCAAGAATTTTATCTTTTATGTAGTTTTTCACTTCTGGTTTGAATAGTTAATAAATCTATTACACGTGATAGTATACCAAATAGCTGTTTACACTAATTATCTAACCAACTGAATTTACAGATTGTATTTAAACTCAAACCAACTTTAAAATTTGTACTCTCTTTGAAAAAATGGCATTGATTGTTTTAGAAAACATAGATTTCTTCCGTCCAAACTTTCCATCAATGTCGGACTGGAGAATATGATAATATCAGTATTAAGAACTTACAGGATCCCGGTGATGTAAGGCAGGTAATCGACATCAATTTTCTGTTGTAGACTAGCTCCAAATACCTGATAGAGCTTGAGCTGCAAATGATATTGATAAAAATGGTAAGAAAACAGAGCGGTATATTTTTTAAGTCAATTTTGTTTTATTTCTAGTTCTAGTCTATCAGTTGCAAATGCTTGAGCTGTCTATCTCACACACAGGTGGTAACTCAACTTAATCTAAGTAGGAATTATTTAGAACCCACAACATTTCTCTGACATTACCCAAACAACAACTATAAAGGATTGCAAACGGGTAGAAAAAAGCTGTGGAGCACCATTCAAACCTCGGCGGTATTCTTCGTTAACTTCTTTCGGGGATATGTTTTCCCTTCATGTCATCAACACCAAGAATTTTTCTCTTTTTCTTGCTTCTTTCTTTTCCAGTTTTGAAATAGTTGTAAAGATGTTACTAACCGGATTTGCCTAAAATCTCCTTTAAATAATTGTACTCACTTTAAGAAACTAAAACAATCAATATTAGGTAATTAGTAAATTATTAATCATACAAATTTTGTTTGTGCAAAGTTTCTATCAGTGTTGGAAAGGTGAATATGAAATCATCAATACTGACAACTTATAATATCACAGCGATGCAAGCAGGTCTTTGAGATAAGGTTTCTCAACTCTTGGAGACCAACACCGGATACCTGATCAAATTCGCACTGTTAATGATATCGGCAAACGATGGTCAGAAAACGGGGCGGTACAAGTTTAACTTTTAAGGCAATTTTGTTTTAGTTGTAGTTCTATCAATAAACTGCAAATGCGTGAGCGGCCTTTCCGACAGGTGGTAACTCAGTTCCTATGTAGAAGTAGAAAAAGGCATTTTAAACGCTAATAGTTGTCTTATATTTAAGATATTGTAAACGATTGCAAAAACAGTTAAAAAACTGCGCCGGAAACACATATATGCATGAAGAGCGGCTAAAACATTACAGTTGGAGGCGTAGACAATTTGAAATTCAAATATCCACATGACGTCTTGCAGAAGGAATATGTGTTACATAAAGAAGTACCGCCCAATTTTATCTAGACTGAAATTCAATACATCGAAGTTTTTACTTTAACTATGACTATCTTATATGTTCGGTCTAAAAACAATTGAAGTCCACAACATTCTATTACATCACCCAAGAAAGCCTGAGGTATTGTACATTATCAGAGCTCAAAATTCATGAACAAAACACCAAGCATTTTCTTTTTTCTTCTGGAGTCTTGTCTCTCTAGGTTTGACGTAATTCTTAATTAGAAAAAAAATTGATTACATACAAAATAGCTGTTATATGTCATTAATCATTTGCCGGTTGTATTTCAATGATACTTTAAGATTTTACCTCACTTTCAAAAATCTGGCCTTCGATAATTAAGAAAAATCGTATAAAATTTCTCTGTCAAAAGTTTCTATCAGTGTCGGACCTAGAGAATACAGTAATCATTTACTGTCAACTTACTGGATCCAGCTGACGCAAGGAAGGTTTTGCAGATCGTGTTTCTGTTGGAGAACAACTCCGAATTCCTGATCAAACTAGCTCATTGAATGATGGCGGCCGAACTTGGTCATATAACGGAACGGTACAGCTACATATGTTTTATCCAATCAACTACCAATGCTCAACCAGTCCTTCTGACAGGTGGTACATTTTAGTTCATGTCCTTCCACTAAGGTGGACGGCCTCAAGTAGGAAAATTAGGAAATGAATTTAATTGAAAATTTAAATGAATTGAAGTAGTAGTCTCACTTTGGCCAGGTGTTTTGCCCAAATTCGACTTTTTATCAGCATCCGTAAATATATATTATATTCAACAAAAACATTATTGCTGCCAGTATGGAGGAATTAACAATGATACAGTTTTACATTTGCTATAAAGATTATATGTACTAGGATACCGACATTGTTTGAGTGCGGTGAATTTTCATGTGTTTGACATAAATTGTGCTAGCAAGTCGTCATAAACCGAGAACAATGTTTGCGTGATATTTTTGGCACAGTTTATACATACGCAAATACCTGGGGTCTGCTAGCAAGTGAGGCAACAAGAACACGCCTACGAAGGACTGATTGCATCTTAAGGCAACAGCTACTTGAAGAGCTTCGCTAGTGGTGACAAATTTATGCGAGTAGCGTTGCTTCAAAAACTTCCTACAAACGTCATCGGATAAAAACCGATTAAAATAAGTAGTTTGATAACCGAATTTTACACTTTACTTATCATCTCTCTAATGTTTCGACGAGTAAAACATCATTATGGAACGTACTCATGTCTTCTTTTAGGGAAAACCTTGTTCGATTGTTGACTCAGAGAAACGATGACACGATTTACTCATAGAAGTCACATCCATGTATTTATTTCGCTCTTCGTATTAACTTGCACTTTTGATCAGAAAAACTTAGTGTTGTTCATTTGATTAAGCTTGCTTTCATGCTGCAGTCTCGCCATTGTTTTATTATTTTGTAAGTGATTGTATACGCGTTTTTGCGAAACGGCAAATTTATTGAGACTTGAACTATATGGGATATACAGATGTTGGCTTGTCAAGCTTATCACATGTTTTTACATTGTATTCTCTTAATAGATGAGGCACTTCTGAGAAAATATTCGCTAACATAAATATAACAACAAACAAAGAACAGACACGCAGTCAACTTTAGAAGTACAACTTCATCTGTAATTCAACAATGTCAGTCAAGGGTAAAACCGTTTCCTACTGAACTACTTATTCAACGCTTGGCAGACATCTTATACTTGAAAGAAGACACTGAATGATGGGGTGGTTCTCATCCTTGCACTCGGATATTTATTATGTTTTATTTGTTATCCATTAAGCGCTTGATGTTCTTCCTGCTCTAACCGCACCATTCCACAAGACATCACGTGATATTAAGTAACAAGAGTTGTTGTTTGCTCAAATAAATATAATACAACAGGTTCTGATTATTAAATTCGATATCAGAGTTGCCTATCAGCCCTTTTACAACTCTAGCTTATAAATGCATTCAAAGATGACGAATTTCCAATGTACTAAGAACTCTATTACGACCTACAAATTGAAAATTAAAAATGACGTCCATTTCGAGACCTTCCTGAATCTTGTGCTTGCAAAGTCTTCTGGGTGCTGCCACTTTATCAATTCAATCAGGCGTCCGAGGCAAATAATAGTCTGGAATGACGAAGAACTGACAAAGTAATAAAGTATAATATACTAATTAATATTTGCGGAAACCATCCTAACAGGACCAAAAATTGAGAACAATGTTTTTATAGAATGACTATAATATATTCAGTTCTTGTTTCTGAAGGTTCTTGAAGTTATTCTAATACACAAAGCAAAACAATATTTAAACTGTTTGAAATATACTAGATTCTACTGTCGACAACTCTTTTATATTGCTTGTAAAAACAGTACTGGAGAATATGCAGACAATATGTCAAGCAGAGGAATATATGGTTAAGATTAAGTAGAAGCAATCAGAGATTATTAAAGTGCGTTCGACTTTATAGTTAGGGTGTCTAGACTATAACATAGCAAACACAGACAGATCCTCAGATCTAGAAAACACAGTCTCGAAAAAGCCCAAATCGTAAGAGCTCTATTAATATAAATCATATATTATTCTCATTAATATTTTAAAATTAGATGCAAAACAAACCTTTTACTTTTTCATTCGATTCTCCATAATCACGTTTCTGAATCAATTTTGTTGAATATTTCCCGAGTAATATAAGTTTGTTGGTTTGAAAATAAACTATACACCTGGGTAACAATTAATATTGAATTAATCTTAGCGTACAACTCTGTAGTCACCGAGTACAATGTATGCGGTGATAAGGTAGTATGTTATATCATTCCAACACAATTACTTTTTGCCTTCCTTTCACCAAGATGACTTTGTTTCTGCAGGAGAAAATAAGTCTGATAAATAAGCAGTTTCCTAGACGCATTTTCTGCAATCTCATGCACTTGTCTTTAGGTGTTTTGCTAACTTCTTTTGTGTTGGTGTTCTTGGTTATTTCCTTGTAAGTTGGCCTGTGCCTGATCTTTCCCTGTGGCCGTATAGGAGGACTAAAAGTGACAGTAAACAGTTTAATGGACGAGCATGGGAAAGGATTTTTTAAAAACTATAGTTTAGATCAATTTCCAGTTACTTACAAACGCCATTGTGCATATTTTGCAAATTGTTAGCAAATTCGGTTCTAATTTAGGATGCCATATTGAAGCAGTATTATGACTAAGGCAGCTCGAAAAGCCTCCAATAATCTCATATATTTGTACACAGGACACAATAGTAACCGTACGTTGAGGAACGTTCACTTTATTTCAGCTCATATTATTAACGCTATTCAAACCAGGCTACTTTCACACAAGAAGAACGGAGCGAATTGCAATATGTTTCAATAAAGGAACAGAAAACTTTTCTGTTTTGAAAAAGAAAGATAAAACTGAGAAGCTGTATCCATTTGCTATGTTACATGTTCAATCCATCACCCAAAGATAAACCTATGTGATTTTTTGAAAAAAAATTGTGTTTCTTGGCGAATTCTTGCTTAAAATCCGTACAGCCCATCAATTATTTTCTTCAGTTCTTTTTTTGGTCTTTCCTTGTTTTTTTAGTTCCTTTTTTCAATTTTCAGTTCTTTTTTTGATAATCGGAGATCAAAGATATCTGTAGTACTATTCCAAAACCATCAGCATTATACTAAAGCAGAACTCCTCATCTTGACAAACTATTTTAAAATAACCTAGCTGACAAGATAACAATGTACTGTTATTATTCATACTGATAACTTACAAGATCACGGTGATCAGGTCTTTGAGATTGTAAACGGTTGCAAAAAAGGTAGAAAACTGTTTTAGAAACACATATGAAGAGCGGCTAAAACAACACATTTGTAGATGTACACAATTTGAAATTCAGATATCCACTTAACTTTTTGGTCGATCAGCTTGTGTTAAATAAAGTAATGTCACTGGTCAATTTTAATCGTTATTATAATAATTACAATTTCCTCAAATCTGATTGGCCCATTCGGAACTTTATTTTCCCCTAATTGCCTTGGAAAACTATCCTATAACAAAACTCTGTTATCGGCTACCTGGTTATCGGGACAGTTGAATAAACCAATCACAATCTGGCTTCAGGATTTCTGACCAATCAGCAACAAGTAGTGATAACAGACAGAAATGGACTCCACT
>JANSTR010156507.1:0-10387 GCA_025434805.1 Antipathozoanthus remengesaui
CGGAAAAGCGCGAGCGATGAACGCAATGAAGTTTAAAGGCAAATTTTGTTGAACTCTTTGTGTTTTGCGGTATAAACCTTTTTTTAGCTCTATCTTGTTTGCTTTTGTTATTGTTCCAAACCTAAAACTGAATTTGCGACCATTTTTTCGCAACAAAAAACGAAAACAAATCATTTTTTGTTTGTCAGCGGTTATAGCTATTGGCCCTACTGTATCGAAAATTATAATTCAAGTTCAACAATAATTTTTATACTGAAAACGCGCGATACCATTGGTCAGAAACGATTACGTATGTACACTCGCAGGGCCACTATTTTTCGATACTTAGTATGAAAATTATTGTTGAATTATAAGTCTTTTTACTTCACCAGTTATTTATATTTTTAAAATATGTCGTGGATTATACATGCTCCCAAACTATATTGCGCAATTAGTCACTGTGTAATTGACGAATGTAATATGTAATAGCCGTTTGTTCATCAAGCGGTCTTTTCTTATTTATTTATATATTTCCCTACCTTTTCGAAAAAATATATATTTTACGAGCCGGTGAGCGCAGCAAACAAGTGACTCAGTACTTTTCCTAGGGCTGATCTGTGGGTGGTTCAGAGGGCTTCGGTAGAACCACCTTCGCTTGAATGTGTGAACTTTAAACCCCTTAAAACTGGGGTACTCTGATAATATTGTGCAAAGAAAATGACAATCGAACCTTCTTCCACACTTCTTCACGTGATCCTGAATCCACCTCAGCTTTTCAACATGAGAATTAGGAGAAATCTCCTATGTAATGTTCTATTTGATTTGATAAACGCTGATGAAGTACCAAGCCATTTCATTTTATCATTTATCTGCAACCTCGTTCCCAGTGCCATCCACGCTCCAAGGCCCCCGACAAATGGCCCTGGTACATGCTGAACAATTGGTCAATATTATCGTACTTCAATCATGAACCGTGATTGGATAATAGGTGTTTCGTGTGGAAGTGTAGTACTCTGCAAATTATGGCACCAGAATTTAAAAAATAAACACCAGTAAAATCATACCTCAGAGCCCGGAAAAACAAATATTTCTAACAAGGCTGGAAGTAAAAAGGACTGCTTGAAAACCTTACCGGAATCAAAGTCAAATATGAGGAGCACAGACTTCCCAAAACCGTTTGCAGGAGTTGTAGTACAAAGTTCATTAGTTTTTTCCAGAGTTTAGGGGGAAATGCATCAACACACAGCCAGTGCTGGTTTCTGGCATAGCGAATAAGCGTTGCACAGAGTCACCAGCGGTTCCTTCGGCAAAACGGCAGCCGAGTACCGATGACTACACGGAACAGACAGCCTCGGACTCGTAGCAAACAGCTACAGCAATCGAGGATTATTCGCCTTTACCTGTCCTACTTTGAAAATAATACATAAATTGGAATCTTTTACAGCATATTCTAGTGCGTGAAAACGAAACAACCCAGTTTTTGACATTCTCGGTCGCGGGCCATTTATTCTTCTGCTCGGGCAAAATGTCCAATAATCATGGAAATTTTTATGTCACAATCCAATATGTACCAGTGCCATTTGTCAGGGGCCTAGGCGCACGCATGGCACTGAAAACAAGGTTACATTTATCTAGTTCTGAAGGCGAGTATTATATCGCCATAGCAACGGTATTATTTCACGTGTGAAAATATGTTTTTCGCGCGATAGCTCACCTGGTATTTCATCCACAATTCGCCACTCTTTTGCGAGGCTTTCACCGCTTGTTTGCAGATTCAACTCGTGTGCTTGTTCAAAAATGATGGAAAGGGTAACCTTTTCTGAACTCCAAAAATGCTTTGGTAAATTTTCCGTGCTGGATAATAATAATAATAATTATGCATGTAATCTGAACAGGAGCAAGTAAAAAAATTGCCACATCGCACGTGATTATGCATAGAGTTTTTAATTTGAAATTACTGTCAGCTTTATTAAAGACAATAGACAATCTGAAAGAAGGTGCAAATACACGAAGATATTACAGGTATGAGTGTTGCTAATTCTCAAATGGGTGGACTATAAAGGTGCAAATACTGACATTTTGCGTTCTTCGTCATCCGCTCGCAAGAATGGCGAACCCAAAAGTGCCGAGATTCAGCCGTCCCTGCTTCAATTGGAGAGTTTTATTCGGTATTTTGGATAACCAGGACCGGTATATCGAATGGTGTAAGCATCACAACCTGCTGGCGTCGTCGATGAACTGTCCGAAAAACGGTTGCAACAACTGTCTGACATTTTCTAGACGACAACAATGCCGAGACGGGTTTCAGTGGCGCTGCTCCAAAACAGGATGTAATGGAACGGTATCAATCCGCCAGAGTTCCTGGTTCTCTGGCAGTCACCTTTCCATTTCAAAAATATTGGCCTTAACGTACGCTTGGGCCCACAAATATTCTACGTCGCAAGCAGTGCACGAATCCTCAGAAGCTGGCGAGACCACTTCGTTTGAAACGGTAGTAGATTGGTATAACTACTGCCGCGAGGTGTGTGCAGAAATTATTATGAGAAATCATACTGGTAAAATAGGGAGACCGGGTAAGACTGTCGAGATTGATGAGTCCAAGTTTGGCAAGCGAAAGTTCCACAAAGGTCGCATGGTCGATGGACAGTGGGTCTTTGGAGGGATATGCAGAGAAACCAAAGAGTGTTTCCTCGTGCGGTTGGATTGATGTGACCGTCAAACCCTCCTGCCGATCATCAAGGACCATGTGATGCCAGGGACCCGCGTAATGAACGACAAGTGGAGAGTGTATGATTGTCTAAACGATGATGCCTACAGAGATCTCGCAGTCAACCATTCCCTAAACTTCGTAGATCCAGACACCGGTACTCGCTCGCAGAATAGCGAAAATACATGGTGGGTCGTGAAGCGGGGTTTACCAGACAAGGTCAGGTCGAAACCTCTACTAGAGAGCTACCTGTTAGAGTTCATGTGGCGTAAAATATATAAAGAGCAAGGTGATGTATTTTTCATTTTCCTGGAGCACTTAGCCCAAATTTGTGTTGTATAAGGCTATCCCTACTTGATTTTGTGTTTCTCATCGTCCGACCGACTCAGTTTTTTGACGCTTTGCAAAAATAATCATGAATGAAGATAATGTAGTACAATTCTCCTAAAATGATTACCATCACCCTTTGGAAAAGAGAGAACGTTACTGGGCTTATTTATCTATGATAATAAACAACATTGCCAGGAGTCAGGATGAAGATGGGCGACCATTGAGTTAATTGGAATTGGTTTTTACATACTTGCTGCTTCCGTTTACAAAATATTGAAGTCAGCTCTTGATAAACCAGTACTTATTACACTTTAATCTCGCTTTAATCTGCAACTGCAGAATTGCACACATTTTAGGTATCCTACTGACGATCAGTTCTGATTTGTGTTTTATTTCAGGAACATATAGTTGTCTGTTGAAATGTAATTTGTACTTTTGTTTTGTTTGCCTTTTTTGCCGACCGACCGATCCTACTTTGGCAAACCATATCGATAAGAAACGTAAAAATAAGTGGGGATGGCCTTTATTTATTTCAGCGACGGTTCGTTACAACTTACGTGGTGCGCTTCCATATAGGAATGCCGTTTCGCGCGTCTATGTAATGTTAAATTGCACGTATTTCAGTAAAATTCAACTGCAAAAGAATTCCGTGCATGCATAATTATTTATGGTCCACGCAAGCAACGAGGTCAGCGGCCGTTTGGCCTTTGGGGCTCAGTAGGAGTATCTGATTGTGTCCCCTTGGGGACCTCTCTGACATGTATTGAATATGGAATAAGAAATGGATGTATTATTGAGTATTATCTGTTGAAATATAATAGTTTATTTCATGTAATGAATATTTATGCAATAGGCTTGCCATAGTTGTTTCCCTGGAAATCGTCTGCAATATCTTCCCGACAACTCAACAAGAAGGGCATTGCAGTTGGCTAATTCTAAATCTTATCATCGTTTCACGTTTTAAAACTGCAACGAAAAGGTCTGTGTTAGCGAGAAGTCGGAGTTATGGGGACTGACAATTCCCCGTTCCCCGTAAAAAGTCGTGGTTGCGCACCCGTAAATAGCCAGCGCTTGACTCGAAATCTCGCACCCAACATGTTCACGTGCAGTGGACTGCCTTTTCAGTTTGTAAATAAGCTTTATATTGCTTTTCTGCCGCTTCTCTGTGGCGTAGTTGTAGTGGTATCTTCGGCATCGCCAACGCCAACTAAATTTTTTTCGAAAACGAAGACTTTTTTTTCTCCAAATACGGCTACCATGCACACGCTTGGCGTTTTCAAATACGATGACGTCACTTAAAGTCAAATACAATTTGAAACCGCAACGTGTGGACGCCGACTTTTTTTAAGCACGGAAGGAAAAGTCTCCATTTTCGAGAAACGTACCTGGGTACCGGTGGGCCTTAAACTCCCTAATGTTTTTAATACGCGGCAGGTTTACAGCACGGTGTAATTAGACCAGATGAGCCATATGGACTACCCTTGGATTTAACCATTCTGCCTCAACGGTTGAAACAAGCAGGTATAGCGGCAATGAGCGAGCGTTACATGTTCATATAAATGTTCGTATTTCATATTCGTATTACATGTTCATATAAATGTATGTTTGTATTACATGTTCATATAAATGTTCGTATTACATTTTCGTATTACATGTTGGTATTATATAATGACAAAAGATAATGTCTGTATACTCAATGTTGTTTTCTGGCCCCTAGTTCTATTCCGAGAGAATACACTAAATCTCATTCTGAAATTACAAAGCTTTCAATCCAAATGAATTCCTTTTCTGTGTGAATTTGATTAAGTTTTCGATGCTGAGCTTACCTCTCCCTCCCGCTGAAAATCAAATGGTGCAGCATAGAATCGACCGCAAGAGAGATTGTTTGAACAACCCGTCGAACTACGTAGAGAGCATTTCAGTTGGGAAATTTGAGTAGGGTTAGCTTGACTTTGGATGAGTAACCCCCACCAATATCCCCCTACTTAGTTTGGTATATACATGCACTTCTAGGAAATAAAATGACGGTAAGATGAGGAGTTCACTCGTAAAGATCTCGTTTCTAATTTCAACACAGTAACCTGTGTAGCAAATAGTATCGGCATTTTTCCCAATATTTTTCTTCATGAAGGGATTCTCGGGTTTCCAAGGACATTTTATACTCTATATAGCAAACCAGAGTTGTACCCAACAATCTATTCCTTGTTAAGTCCGAAAGCCCCCATCTATTACCCCAATATTCCATTCTTTATTTTATAGTTCGAAACCCCCATCTATCACCAAAACATTCCATTCCTTTTTTAGTTCGGAAGCCCCCGTTTATCACCCCAACATTCCATTCTTTTTTTAGTTGGAAAGCCCCCATCTATCACACCAATATTCTATCCTTTGTTTAGTTCGAAACCCCCATCTATCGCCCCTACATTCCATTCTTTGTTTAGTTCGAAACCCCTAATCTATCACCCAACATTCCATTCTCTGTTCAGTCCGAAAGCCTCTATATATTACTCAGACATTCCATTCTCTGCTTAGGGTATGCTACTCACATGGTTGGCAAATGGCACCTCGGATTTTTTGAGTGGCCGTACACTCCGACCTACCGGGGATTCGATACCCACTATGGATTTTTTCTTGGAGCTGAGGATCATTTTAAACACGACCTTGAAGGAATCCTGGATTTCCGAGATAACAAAGAGCCGGAGCGCAACATAAGCGGAAGGTATTCAGTGCGTGTGATGGCCGAGGTAAGGAGACTTTTAGTCAGTTTGGCAAAGCTCGGGGGCGAGGGGAGGGGGGGGGGGAGGGAGATGTATCTACGGTGCCATGGAGGCCGGAAGAGTTTATGTCTTGCTAACAGGACTCTTTTGTTTGAAATTAAAGTGGTTCAATTTTTATAGGGAAAGGGGGTTGCGTTATTAATCCAAAGCAGTTTTAATAAACCCCAGCATGCATGATCACATCCTCCCCCCCCCCTACCCCACCCCATCTTGAAAGAAGTGCCGATATGACTCCCTTCCCCCATTCTCAAACTGTTCTAACCAAAACCTAAAGAAGGATTTTAAAAGCAACATCTACCTTATCTATTATAAAGTGCCGTAAACTCTGTGGTTTATTCTTGTATAAACTCGGCAAAGTTTTCCATCCAGAAGAATTACAACTTTGTTGTTATGCTTACCGTTTCTCCACTGCCGCTGCTGCTTCTTGTAACGAATTCTCAATATTAGAACTGACCTAAAATATTTTATGTGTTAAATTGTGCTTTGTAAATTATACAAATTTGTATATTTTTATTCACTATATATTTCATTGTATTATTTCAAAATTATGCGTAATGTATTGTCGTGTATATCTTTCTACTATATTTGTATTTATTTTTCCCTCTCGAAGGCCATAATTTTAAAAACTAGTTTTTTATGTTAACTGCAACTGATTTTTATGTTACAAATATTTTTAGTTGTATTGTGCTTGAAACACTGCAATTACCTCTGAACTGAAGACGTACTTGGTATATAATATAAAAGTGGGAATGGAGAACTATGGGACAGTTTGAACGACTGATAACAATTCCACGATTTCAACAGCCAATAAAACATGACGTTCAGTGACAAAACCAATCATTTTGTGAACCTGTTTTGTCCTCTCTCCCAAATAAATTAATGACCGGAATATATGCATGCAACTTGCAGAACACAGACCATGTAATTCACATGGTAAATGTGACTGAGAAGATACAAGAGTTGCTCTGATTGGGTAGGATACCAGCTGCTCATGCCCAGCAAAGACATGCAACTCCCCCCTCCCTCCCTTCTCATTGGGTTTATTTTATTCATAATTACACCCTCTCAACATACACGTGTTTAACTGGTTTATTCTATTCATAATTACACCCTCTCAATATACACGTGTTTAACTGGATGTCATATAGCACTTTTTTCATGCCGTTGTCATTGTTTTAAAATAGCGTGTTAAAGATATCGTTTCGGCACACAACCCGTCTCAGCCGTTGTTCGTTTATCTCCCGTTTCAAAACGTTCACGGACCCGTTCAAGCGCCGCAGGAGTACATCGACAAATACAGTTTTATCGAAAATAAGTTAAGGAGAACATATGCCGCCATGGTGGATATTATGGACGAGGCTGTGGGAAATGTTACTAAAGCGTTTATTGACAAAGGGTGAGTGTAATGATAATGGCTAGTGAAGGTTAATGATAGTGAATCAGTAATTAAGGGGAGTATATGCCGCCATGGTGGATATTATGGACGAGGCTGTGGGAAATGTCACTAAAGCATTTATGAGTTAAAAACTGAATGGAAACTTTATTGAATAGGCAGGGCTATTCCTATCCCAGCTGATCCTGGTATGCTATCCAGTGACGTCATCGTTAGGAGCGCCAAGCGCCGCTTGCGCCAGAATCTGTATGTATATACTACTACTACGTTTCTCACAATATTCTCTATTTTTATCAATGCAGGTTAACCTTTAGCATATTTCATATTTAACCACTGGTTTGCTAACAATTGGCTACCTTTCGCTTAGGAACCTCCTAACAACCATTATTCCATTAATAGCTAACACAGGGTAATTTAACCAGCTTCGTAGCAATTTAGAGGCCTGTTAGTTGGTTGCAAAACCTCGCAATGAAACATGTTATTTCCTAGGAAGGCAGAAACAGTGTAATGTCACAGGAAGATCTCACTTTTCATATACTTTTCAAATTATGGGACAACACATTGATGGTCTTCAGTACAGATAATGGAGGAATTCCATTCTCTGGAGGATATGACTGGCCACTGAGGGGGCACAAAGCAACACTGTGGGAGGGAGGAGTAAGAGGAGTGGGTTTTGTTCATGGATCCATGCTGGAAAGAAAGGGGATCGTTTGTAAGGAGCTGCTACACGTGACGGACTGGTATCCGACTTTGGTTAAATTGGCAGGTGAGTGCATCAATAGAGGTGTTTTCCGTTCACTGATCCATGTTGGAAAGAAAAGGGGTCATTTGTAAGGAGTTGTTGCACGTGACAAGTGAGTTGCTCAATAGCAAAGAAAAGATGAGAAGGTAGATCGTGTTCATGGATCCATTCTGGAAAGAAGGGGAACATCTTGAACACAAAGAAGCACTATAAACTCATAAACTCACAATCACTCACCTTGCTAATAAGAGCGGTTAAGTCGATTCAAGCGCGAATCTAAAAGTCAAACTCGTCATATTTGATTATCTTGCAGCTTCAACTTGACACAGACCGTATTTTTCATTACTGTATCGAAATACTCATTGTTACTTTATTCTTTGTATATAATACGAGTAGTCTTTTGTCCGTAAACAAATTACACTAATTCGCAAGTGACAAGTGCACATTACAAGCTAAATTGCTATTAAGTAAAATGGGAGCATCGCCAGTTCGATGATATAGACAGCAGTTCAATTTGGGCGAGAAATTCGTGAAAATAATTTAAATGAAGTTTCGGGGAGAGCAGTTGTCACACCGAACTGAATTCGTCCCTCAGGTATAGCTTTCCTTTTTCGTTTGGCTTTCGCTCCAGAATTTGTATCACTTTCTTCTGCCATTTATATGCGCAAATGATTTAGTTGAATTCCAACGCTCGAGCTGAAGGTAACGAAGTTTATTTTCCTTTTATAGTGCGTCTTCGTGATTTTGTCCCTCCCTACTCGAATGGTAGTAAATTGAAGAGAAAAATCGTAACGTCGACTGAAGGAAAGTCTAGTTTCAATTGTGAGGGAGGAGAGAGTGGGGTGGGTTTTGTTTATAAATTAAATATGCCAGGAAGAAAAACAGAAGAATATAAAGAAAGAACATAAATATAAAAAACCTCACTCAATTGAAAACCGGAAGAACTCGATCTGGAGGGTGTTATGAGAAACTTGTATGATACAAAACCGTTGTTCTGCTCTGTTTAGGCCTGAATCCTGACGACAGCAGCCCCGCCCCTTTGGACGGTATGGACGTGTGGGAGACAATATCATCAGGAAAAGCGTCCCCAAGAAAGGAAATACTGCACAATATTGACCTTCCTAGTAGATATAGCAACGTAGAACTCGGACGCGGCGAAGGTATTGCGCTTCGAGTGGACGATATGAAATTGTTTCTCAACGTTCCCAATTTGACATGGTTCAAGCCCCCCGAACTTGGAGGTGCACTCAGCGATAAAGATTATCTGGTATGTTTTTAGTTTATTTATTCCAAAATACAAGAAAGAGCATTAGCGTAAATGTGCATATCCCCTTGCTAGAAACTGCATGCATGTTCACCTTAAATGTACATTTTGTAGGTTGAAAAGGATATAATTGAAGTCGCTCTGTACAATATAACCGCTGATCCAACTGAACACAACGATCTTAGTGCCAAGCTTCCAGATGTCGTGGCCAAGATGAAAGAGAGAGTGCAATACTACATGAAAGGACTGGTGCCTTCTCTCAAACCAGCTCATGGCGACCCTCAAGCAAAAGAGACGGCGAAGAAAAATGGGATCTGGAGTCCGTGGAGGGGATGATTGTTCAATTAATTTCATGATCAGGGACGAAACTATTTAGTTATGACAATAAGTAATTGCTGATAAACAGAAGACACACCCAAGATAATAGGAAACCAACTTGTTTTAATGAGCATCATATGTTGTGTTTGTGACTGCAAGAATAAAATAGAGGATCTTACATGGATTTTGGACAATACCGCCTTCAGTTCCGAGAGTAGAATAATTATCATACGGGACTTTGAAACCCAAAAACAAAAAAGTCTGAGATCAACATGCTACATATCAATAAAATCAATCAATAAAAAGACAAACAAACTTCTGAACCTCTAAACAATTGTGTGGATAAATTTGGTGTTGTGTATGGAAAACTGGGGGGGGGGGCACAAGCGAGCGCCAAAGGTGCGAGCCTCCTAGGGGGTTCCGTGGGCATGCTCCCCCGGGAAATTTTGAAAATTAGTTTGTCTGAAGAAGAATTTCCTGGGTTTTAAACACGATTAGAAACAAAATCAAAATGTCTAAAACTAGTAAAATATTTTCCGTTTTTCTCAGACTTGGGGCAATCTAACGAACGTAAGACATTTTTATCACGTCAAATATATTGTTTCTATGAAGAAGTAGTAAATTGGGCAAAAACCTGGGGGGGACACGGTACTGTACTGTACTTTGTACTATCAGTACTATATATGATGTGATGTGGTGTTGTGTGACAAAGTGTGGATAAGTGTGGTGTGGTTTTGTGATGTACTGTACTGTGTACTATATATGATGTGATGTGGTATGATGTGACAAAGTGTGTGACAAAGTTTTAATTAGGAACTGTTGCTATGGCAGCAGCCGTTTTACAACGTGTCCGCCATTTTGGCCGCCATCTTGGATT
>JANSTR010156518.1:0-10386 GCA_025434805.1 Antipathozoanthus remengesaui
TTTACAGGCTGTGCTTTCCGTTGGCGAGGCAGACACTGGTAAAGACAGGTTCGTTAACAGTTTTTACTTTTCCACTACACACTTTGTTTGATTGCATATAGTTTCTGTTGAAGAGGGCCGTCTGTGCATGTTTGGCTTTGCTCAACTTTTATGATATTTTGCTAAGGATTTCAAAAAGAGAAACCATCTCAAATCCACCATAAAACTTTTGATCAGCCATTTCTACCAAGGTTCAATTCATTCTGGACCAATTCCAGTATTACTGGGTTTTCCACGTAGAGGATAAAATAAGTTGATCCACTGTTGAGCAATTAACTGCAATTCAAGCAGTTGTTGCGCGCTTGTAACGCCTGACTGAATGACACTATCCCAGAAGACATTGCGTGCACAAAATGTCTACAGAATGTTTGCCACTATAAATTCCACTCGTCGGTATTGAAAGAGATTTTGATACATTGCAAATTCGTCTTCTTTAAGAGCATTTATCAGCCAGAATTGTTTCTTTGAAGAAACGAATTCGGTAAAATAAAACATAAAACAGACAAGTTCCTAACATTCCGCAATGATCTAATGGGGGAGGGGTTTACTACTGCTGTTGTTTGATCGTTTATTTGAAGAAATGAATTCGGTAAAATAAAATATAAAACAGACAAGTTCCTAACATTCCGCAGTGATCTAATGGGGGAAGGGTTTACTACTGCTGTTGTTTGCTCGTTTATTTGAAGAAACGAATTCGGTACAATAAAATATAAACAGACAAGGTCTGTTAATTAAATTAATAAAGGAGCCGGCTTACCCACCCTTACCCAGACAAACAACAGCACTTGTCTCGATGATACATTTTGACCAGGTTAAGCAACACGCGTTGATTGGCAATCTGCTAACACGTGATATAGAGCCTGTTTGCCTGGACTTTATCGCCACGTAAAATGGGTTATCCGTACTGTTTGCAAGTTATATTGTTTTCTCAGTGAACCTTGAACCCAATGAAGGAGTATAGGCTATCAGCAAGTGGCTTTCACCGCCATCTCTCTGAGCCTTTTCAAGTTGTACCCCTCTGCCTCTCTTTCCTCGATATATGCCTTCGTCTTCCAGTGCCACGTTTTGCGATGATTTTCATGCCAGAGCCTGTTTGGCGATGCTTATAAATACATTTGGCTAGTTCTTGGCTGGTTCTCTCCCATAGAGCTCGTCATACCTGGTGGTTTCCTATGGCTTTCTGTGTGTGGGGGGTAAACCCATGACTACTTCCTCTTGTGATCTATTTAGCTGGTTTTGGCCCGTTCTCTTCCTTAGATTTTCAATCACGATGGTCTCCAGCCACCAGATTCTTGGAATTCACCTAAGGCACTTTTCGATGAATGCTTGGGCTTTCTTCAAGACATTCAAGACAAGTCGCAGATTCATAAATGTTTTCGGTGAACAGTGTCTGTTAGGGATATAATCGTACAAAAGTCAGTTCAAGTTTGTTAGTAATGTACTTGATTTTTTCTACAGTGTATTTTACCAAATCCAGTCAGTCTTCGGCCACCTGATGGACAGCAAGTTACAATACTTTGCTCCTGAGTCGTTCTGGAAGTGTTTCAAACTCTGGGGTCAACCAGTCAATGTCCGTGAACAACAGGTGAGGGTAAATAGATAATTACGAACTGTGATCTAGAATTCATTGACTTCAGTGGCAAGTTACAACCTGGGCTTGGGCCTAGTTTAGTTTGTCCTCCTTACAAATGACCTGCTCCTAATATGTGGTTTTGTAGCTCAACTGGCAGAGCAATGCACTAGTAAAGCAGTCATGGGTTTAGAGTTTTTTCTGGAAAATATTACATCGGCCTCTTTTGAAAACCATGTTATATACCACTAACTCAACCATACTGCCCTTTGTGTATGCATCATAATTTTTAAAAAAAAAGTAACTTGTGAAGTTGATGTAATGTGTCAAACACAACAGCCATTCGACACACCCCAAAATCCCATTTCATTTAACCTGTAATTCATTTATTTACCAAACTGTTATTATGGAAAAGTGGTTTTTGTTTACAGTCATACCTGGTCAACCGATCGCTTTATTGTTCAAATTTTGAATTGATTATTCGTTCGAACTTCGCAACTTTAAATCGATTAACGGACTTTCCGAAGCAGTCCTCGATTATAGAATAGCTAAGCTTAGGTGGATTACTGAACAACACCTTTGCGTGTCTGCTCATAGAATGCCCAGCATTGCACGAGTTTAGGTAGGTTTTATTGAAAAATCCACTGACTTTAAATAACTGAAATAGCCGTCAACTCTCGAAATTTTGAATAAAATCCGTTGGGCGGTGATTTGAGACTTTGCGTGTCCATTCACACAAAGGTTATCCAATCAAATTTAGCCGTATTCAAATCCCAGCCAATCAAGGACTGCTTCGAGAAGTTCGTTAATGTATATTTGCATAGTCAAACGAGCAATGATTTCAAAATTTGAACAACAAAACAAGACATTGATTGTTGGCATAAACGCTTGACCTGGTTTGACTGTAATGTTGATAGTAAAGCTGGTATCACTGGAGTTCAGATTAACAAAAGTCAACTAAATCCACCATACTAAAAAAGATGGCGGCTGTACATTTGACCACAATGCCTTGCGAACCTAACTCGGTGAACATATAAACGTGGAAGACCATAGTTTGGTAAACGTGTCCATGCACTAACAGCATTGTGTATGCCAGGTTTGAAGTTTTTATATCCTTTCTGTACCTTTTTATAAGCGGTTTTCGTGTTTTTCGCGCGCTAAGAGTTATGGGTAAATGTACCAGTCGCCAATTTGAGCACAATGCACCAACACAGGCCCTTAGGTTGGGGGAGGGGGAGGGGGAATTATGGGGTTCAGACGAATCCCCCTGTTCGGTTCCGAGGTCCGCCTGGTAAAATCAGACAACTAATTTGTGAAGCAAGTGGTGGTCATTTTCAAGTAACCTTAGTGGCGACATTTTAGAAACATGGCTGGTGCTGTTGTTTTTCTAAAACAACATATCGCAGTATTTGGTTTGAAATTGTTTCACAATATTTATCTGTTCTGGCGACAAAAAAGCCTTTGCGTTATTACTCAACATGATTCCTATCCTGTTGATATTTTATTTTACCGAATTCGTTTCTTCAAAGTTCTAAGCGAACAAACGCAACAGTTCAGTCTTATTATTCATCTCGTGACGCTTATGGGATGGTGCTTTTGGAACAGTTAAAATAGCACGCGCTGATTGGCTAACTCCTACCACGTGATATGTCACTAGTCTCGGGACGCTTGTGGGATGGTGGCGGCTCGGCTTTTGCAGCAGTTAAAATAGCACGCGCTGATTGGCTAACTCCTACCACGTGATACGTCACTAGTCTCGTACACGATCATGAAAGCGAGAGGACTTCTGTCACGCGTTACCGATGGTCGGCTGAAGGCCGAAGGGACTCTTAATTGGCAAAGACGCTAAATGATGTAGAATCTGGAGACGAGTGGGGACTGAAAGGTCGATGTAAACTTGACATAGCAACAAATTTGTCTGTTTCCAATGCAAACTGTTAGCTCTGAATGAGTATTTAGCAATACGCGGTTCGTTCTTATGGCGGTTGCTTATTATCTGTTAGTGGTGCGGATGCTTACCTGTTTTGAAGAGCTCTTGACGATGTTGTGTTGATTCAGAAGGGGCAACTGCTGCTCCGATAACTTCAACTGCATAACAGTAAACAAAATTAAACTCAAATAAACACGTCACAAAGGATGTGAACGAAGTAAAGAATCCCGGAGGGTGAACTCCCATATTTTTCGGACGGGTATGCACCTCGAAAAAAGATATCCTAAGAGATATATACTAAGAGTTGTGGACAACTTTACTCTAACCACAAAAAGATACTATTTACAAACTATATTTTAGTGGCAAAACTGTTTGCCGTCCCCAAATGAAGAGGATCTATGCACAGGCTTCTAGAATAGTACATAGCGTTGTCGACCTATAAGAAAGTTCAGCTTTATTTGCGTTCTTCATAAATGTAATACAAGTCTCTTTTCTTCCTTCCTTATTCTACTTCCAAAATCGCGAAATAAAGCACCTTCTAAAACTGGCAACACTAAGGTTCCAAATATAATGGGTTGGCAAGATGTCCATGTTAATCCTGGATCTTAATGTGATTCCAACTGTTTTACCTTGCCATCTTTGACGTGTTCCTCGTGTACTTGATGCTGCTTCTCGCTAAGCTGTGGCAAGGTTCCTGGTAAGATGGTGCTAAGCTTCTGTGGGACGAAAGGCCATTTAAACAACATCATTATATTAGACTGAGCTTGCTTCACCAAAACGGTTTACTAAAAGATCTACTTGTTACTAGTCCGTTAGTTCTTACTAGCTGTAGGCTGCACAAAAGTTCTGTAGAAATAAGTGCTAGACTGATAATCAGTGTTGCAACGGCCTCCCGAGTTAGAAGAAGCACGATATTGACTATTGATATGAAATCAGGTAAAATACTGCATATTGATAACGAACTACGGTAAAATATTGAGTATTGATACAGAATCACGGTAAATACTAAGTATTGATAACGAACCACGGAAAATATTGAGTATAGCTAACGAATCACGGTATAATCATTTAGCATTGATAACGAATCACGGTAAGTTTTTGACTATAGCCAACGAATCACTCGGTATAATCATTTAGTATTGATAACGAATCACGGTATAATCATTGAGTATTGATAAGGAATCACGGTAAAAATACTGTGTATTAATAAGAAACCACGGTAAAATATTGACTATTGATAACGACTCACGATAAAGTAATGAGTATTGATTAGGAATCACGGTAAAATAATGCGTATCGATAAGGAATAACGGTAAAATATTGAGTATTGATAAGGGATTGTGGTGCATTTCCTAGGATTTGTAACGGATCACGATAAGCTAAGGGTTGACAAAACAATGTCTCTTCCATTTCAATCTCAGCATAAACTTCCTATATATTAACCCCTTCACTGTGCTCGTTTATTAAAGAACCGTGTTCACCTAGGTGTGGTTTGTTATTGTTTACATGCAGCCATTTCTGCTGATGGGAATGCCGAAATATCACTTGAAGATAACGTCAAGCAACTCTAATAGATTGTTTGTTAGTCACAATTGAAGTTATGAAACAAACATTGACGAAGATTATACTTTCTCTGAACAAAATTCATTTCGTGGCACCAGAAAACAAGCCAAACCACGCCTAGGTGAACACGGTTCTTTAAGATACTACCACGAAGGGCTCGAAAATCTTCCAAACTTACGGAGCGGAAAATTGTTTCGTCAAGCCCTGGTTGATTTTATTATACGTTTTACCTACCCGCCGACGCAGTCTATAGTGTTTTGGATACTACTTAGTTAAACTCAGGTATTAAAAATACGATAAAATGTTGGTTAACTTACCTGCTGGTTTCTTGTAAAAGGTTTACCTTCCGTATATTTCATGATCAGTTCATTCTTACTAAAAAATAAATTGAAGAATATTTATTTAATGTCAGATCTGCAAGTGTAACCTGGCGAGGGTGATTCCACATTAAATTTCGCGATAAAAATAATATGGCACGAACCACGAAGCGATTACGGTAGTACAGTATAGTCTGTTCTTAAAGTGAAATTTAATGTGGGATACAGTACCCTTATTTGAGCTTTTGCCAAAGCAAAAAAAGATGAAGAGTTGAGTCCAACAGTGGCAATGGAGTGGTTCTAACCTGGTTGTGATTGATCCACCCAGGCCTACCTAGACTCGTCAAGCAGAGATGCGGTCTCGCACTCTTGCGACTAACAAATGCGAAATATCGCAAGCCCTCGCCTCCCTCTTGGAGGAAATCCGCACTGCAGACGGTGCCAAAATTCTGCGCACTGCTGTGTCCTACACGGCACCTTCCTCTTACTGTTAAATTTGGTTATAAAAGCACCCCCAGAAATGCCCCAACTGAAAAACCTTGCCCTTTAGATAAACAAGCTGGCCGCTCAAAGACCCGTTACTTTCTGAGCGAGTGTGAATGTATACCTCCCAGACAGTGAAAAGGGGTACATCGTAAAAGCCGGACAGCTTCTTGGTATCCTTGACGATGAATCCGCTAGCAAAACCGACTCAGACACCTTTACACACATTTAACCTCGATAATGACAGCCTTGAGCCCAGCACAGCACTGTGACCGTAGCCTACCGAGTTCAGAAACGGCAATCACCATATATGGACGTCACGAGGGTCAGGGTCACCATATTGTTCGTATAACCATTAACAGTGGTGCCACAGGTAATATGATACGCCACTCAGCGGTGATACACAGCGTCTCGATTTCCCGATGGTACGCACTTCCCAGCAAGCCTCAGCCATCGTTGACTCCACGCTACGCCTCATTGTACGGTGGAACTCATTAACAGATTTAACCAGTGCCTTTTACCAGACCCCTCTACGATCCCGCATGAGTCAACGAAGTATTGCGGCATTGCGAGTGCAGGTCTTATCTACACACGTTCAGCAATGGGGTTGCTCCACAGGCGGCCGGCCAAGCTATCAGTATAACTGGGTGAATTTAGTAGTGCTATTTCTTGTGTTGATGGTGCATTTTGGAGTGGTTCGATGGTGATTTGAAAACCACTTCAAAATGCACCATCAACACAAGAAATAACAATTACACAGGAATCGTGAGGTAAATAGCGAATTCAGTTATTGATTTTCATTACATTATTTGCCATACATTTGCTTAAATTCACCCAATTACAGTTGAACCCCGATCAGTGAAGGGAAGTTGAAATTTCTTTGAGTTATCGGAGTTTAGAGTTATAGGGGTTTTGAACAAAAATACCAGAAACACTTGATTGGAGAGGTTTTATGCTTCTACATGTTTTTATTGTAACATTTCTAGCAATTGCAAACAAATGCATGCTTGTGGGCCGATAAGCAAATTCCTGCCCTGCAATAGTTACTGGAAACGCTGAGAACCGCACACTGAATTTTGATGGAAAGAAGAAACATATTATTGTTCTCAAGAATGCAAAATGTTATGTCTCATGGGTCCACAAAAGTGAAAATCGACTTCGAGTTATCGAGGGTAAAATTACAAAGAAAAGTATCTGGAGGGAATTAAAATCGTTTCGAGTTAGCGGGGTTTCGAGTTATTGGGTCTTGAGTTATAGGGTTTAAAATTACAGTAAGTATATCAGGCAAATCCAAGGGAAATCAGTTTTGCTTCGAGTTAGCGGGCAATTCGAGTTATTGGGGTTCAACTGTATACTAACTGATAACTTGGGTCGCCTGTGGTTGCAACTGTGCCACGTAAAATGCATTACCTGAAGTGGTCGGTGCCAAGATCACAGTGAGTGTACTATTCCTAGTGTTTTTCGTAAGGTTTAGTATGGAAGGTACATCAACTGGCAAAGGAGGTACGACAGTAGTACCCTTTCTTATGCCAAGTTAAATTCAGATTGGTTTATAGCTGGGGAAAGGAGATACAACCTGCGGGGAAAGGTGGTACAATGGCCTGACACTGATTCTTCCTGCCATTTCACAGCCTGCTGATCCAACTGTAAAGCGCCTTCATCCAAGCACAGCCCTCCTGCCCGCCTGGACACATATGATGACCCTCCCAACTCCAGTAATACTGGAAGAATGTGCTCCAGAGACAGTCATTGGGCCATCTGAAGGTCTTGTCAGTTAAGACACCCATCTGCTTGACTTGTAGTTAAACCCATATTATACTGCTGAACAACCTTGATTGTCGAGTGCATTATCCTTTGTTGGATTGTGGTGAATTTCTCACACTCACTATTTCTGTGTGCCATATGAAAAGCAATCAAACAAAAAAAGAGAAGATCACGACAAATATTTATACCTGAGATAGGCATTTGTGAAACTGCTTGTGCTGTGAAGTGCAGTTCCACCTTTGCGAGGTCTTGCATCAACAGGACTCTAGAACAAAATTAATTTAGATGTATAATTTACAAATGCCTGAGTGCATAAACATTACTGACAGTAACTTGTAATTGACTGAACCAACCCAAAGCATAGGCATCACCAGGACTTCTTGAAAGGCTTGACTGACGGCCCACGTGCTCACCTTGGAACTAATTTGCAAGGGAGGGGAGGGGGACACTTACTTGGTTAAATATGGTAATAAAAATTAGGAGAATAAAAATAATTCAAATGAGATCATTCTAGTAGGATTTTTTTTGAAAAGTTAAAGGAGACTTTCTCTTTCTTGACGTTCAAAATGATGCCCCCCCCCCCCCCTTTGCAAAACCTTTACAAAGTCAACAAAATTAAAGATTGCATTACAAAATCCAATTAAAAGACATATATCCAAGTTAATGTTACTTAAGCATGGACAAGTATATATCTCTGTCAGTGGTAATCTACCAATCATATTTCTGCATATATTTTCAGTCAAGTGCCAATTAACCCATTACTGGACAGCAATACTATTCAACTGTTAACAATGACTAAGAAACTGTTATGCCTAGATCATGTGTAAATTTACACATGATCTAGGCATGCCAGTTTCTCATTCATTTGCTGTTCTTGTGATCACTTTAATATTTTTTTACTGGGAGTGTTTGTAGTGAGCTGCAACATCAAACTGAATGAGGAGCCAAAGTCAGTGTTTGTAATTTTCTTTGGTACAATAAAAAGCTTATTGGATTCATCCTCGCCCAATATGGAAAGATATTTAAGTCTTGACCTGTAATATTTAATAGGCTTGAGCTGTGGTCTCATCCAGTATTGAAGTCTCCATTTAAATATGTTTCTATACTGGGCTTAGACAAATCCAAGTGTATATTATTATGCCTCAGTGATAAACAACCAATCATATGTCTGCATTGCAATCACATGCTGATCCGATATTTGACGATATTGGACGGTATCATATTGGACAGCAAACTATTGGACTGTTTGCATGTAATCTATTGTTGGGGATATGGCATGATGGATTCTTAGCAATCTGCTGTTCATGTTCATGGCCAACTCAACAACGAAAGTCAAAGTCAGTGAACCAAAGTCAGTGTTTGTAATTTTCTTCATTATAGTCAGTGTAATAAAGCACTTATTGGATTCATCCTCGCCCAATATGGAAAGATATTTAAGTCTAGACTTGTAATATTAGGCTCGACCTACGGTCTCGCCCAATATTGAAGTCTTGACTTAAATATTTTTCCATATTGGGCTTGGACGAATCCAAATAAGTGTATAATATATAGCCAGATAGCTCCTGGTCAAATGTCTTTAATTTGCAGCCTTCTCAAAACCAGGCAGACAAGCAGTTCATTCCACCACCTCTTCCAGACATTTGGCTGCCTCCTTCATAACCCTTGTATACATTTATCAAATGAACATAGTAAAACTATATGCTATGAGGATAAATATTACATAATTATTTAGCCTTCTCCGGCAGCAAATATGAGCATGTGCACCTACTACCCTGAATGATCTTGAGAAAGCTGCATTGTAGTGGGGGCCTCCAAGAGGGTATCCTGTGTCGCCTATCACTCGTTTATTTTGTAGTTGCTCTAGATCTGTCGCTAATGTTTCATTGTAATAAAATAGCGCTGTCACTTTTGAGATAAAACTCGCCTATTATGAGAGAGCCACCTAGCTATTTATCAGTCAACCATCGCTGCTGGAACATGCATGACAGCATACAATATCTCTGCATGTCCCTGATCTAAATGCAGTTTATCGCTGTCACAAATTACCACATTTTCCTGTTAATATAATTTCTATCACTTGTCAGCACTAATTGAAAATGGTCTGTCACTAGTGCACATTTTCAGACTATGTTGCCTGTTGCCAAAACCCCTTAGATCACCCCTGTAGTGGATTTGCTGATTGAATAACTTACTTGCTGTAATTTTCCTGGGAAAAAAATGTTCAACCCTTCCAGCCTAAACACATTACATATGATGTATTATATTGCTGAATTCTCCTTTTAAAACTGCCTCTGGTAAACGGGTTAGGCGAAGTTTGCTTTCATTTTAGAAATAGTTTGATATACATGATAAACTGCTTGAATGCTTAATTTCTGATAACCAAACAAGATATTTTATTTCCAAAATGTAAGAAGATATGTACTGATAAACTTGCTGCTGAAACAGTTATGTTTTAAAAGCTCTTCCTGTTTCTTAAGAGATTCAGATGAAATTATTCCTAACTTATATGAAACTATTTTTACAATTTAAAATACTACTACACAGCCATGTTCTTGTGCTTAGTAACTAAGTACCGTATTTATTTGAATAAGCACCCGGGGCGCTTATTTAATTTTTGATTGTTTTAGGGGGGGGGGGGGCACGTTTTCAAGTGGGGCACCTATTCGAGGGAAGGTGCTTATTAAATTTTTACAATTTTAGTCACCAAGACAATCGAATAT
>JANSTR010156529.1:0-10386 GCA_025434805.1 Antipathozoanthus remengesaui
CATTAGGAATCAGTTATTATTATGGGATTGTATACCAACTGGGACATCGTCCTGTCTCCTTCTCCAGTTGCCGTTTTTCTATTTGTATTGAAAATCTCTTATTTTTAAATAATGAAGTCAATATAGTTTAATATGAAAACTTTTTGAATCTACAGACAAACTGCCACCTTACATTCGGCCGTCCTTTCTTATGTCAACGTTGGGTAACGTGGACAGAGCACTCCTAGGTCACGTGGTAATCACTGAATTGGTTTCAGACGTTACAGAATGCGCGCGCAGGTGCTTTGACGTTTTCTGCTGTGTTTCATTCAACTTCAAGTATGCAGGAAGAGGAATGAAAACCTGTGAACTGAACAACTCCACTAAAGAACGTTTTGAAGTTTCTTTCATGACAAAGCGTGGATTTGTGTATTATGGATAGCATGCTGATTGTGGGAATATTAAGAACATCATAATCTTACTCCAACGAACAACAGCGGTTTACAAACAGCTTCAGGAACTGATTATTATGTGCACGGGAGATATTCCCATATATCGGCCTTATGCGTATGTGCCGCTTAAAAAATATGGTTTTTGAGCCATTTGATCTGGGATAGGATCTAGAAATCGTAGAGGATTGGTCTAGGATAGGTCTAGAAATCGTAGAGGATTGATCTAGGATAAGATCTAGAAATCGTAGAGGATTGATCTAGGATAGGTCTAGAAATCGTAGAGGATTGATCTAGGATAGGATCTAGAAATCGTAGAGGATTGGTCTGGGATAAGATCTAGAAATCGTAGAGGATTGGTCTAGGATAGGATCTAGGAATTGTAGAGGATTGATCTGGGATAGGATCTAGGAATTGTAGAGGATTGGTCTGGGATAGGATCTAGAAATCGTAGAGGATTGATCTGGGATAAGATCTAGAAATCGTAGAGGATTGATGTGGGATAGGATCTAGGAATTGTAGAGGATTGATCTGGGATAGGATCTAGAAATCGTAGAGAATTGATCTGGGATAGGATCTAGGAATCATAGAGGATTGATCTGGGATAAGATCTAGAAATCGTAGAGAATTGATCTGGGATAGGATCTAGGAATTGTAGAGTATTGGGCTGGAATAGGATCTAGGGATTGTAGAGTATTGGTCTGGGATAGGATCTAGGAATTGTAGAGGATTGGTCTGGGATAGGGTCTAGGAATTGTAGAGGATTGGTCTGGGATAGGGTCTAGAAATCGTAGAGTATTGATCTGGGATAGGATCTAGGAATTGTAGAGGATTGGTCTGGGATAGGGTCTAGAAATCGTAGAGGATTGATCTGGTAAGAAATCGTAGAGGATTCGGGTCCGGAATAGGGTCTAAAAATTGTAGAGGATTGGTCTGGGTTATTATCTGGAAATCGTAAATTGTTTGTCTGGGATAAGATCTAAAAATCGTAGAGGTTGAGTCTAGAATATGGTATCATTTAGCAGGAACATGAGAAACTACAGTTCTTAATCTATTTACCTGTTCTGAAATTTAGTGTTCGATGTATAAAATACTGCAAAAACCTAAATAAAAGCGTTTACAATAGGCAATAAACAATTGTTGAATATTTTACGTATCTACAATCCACATATAAATCTCCGGTGTCACTCTACTTTGTGCCTCAATTTGAAAATTGGTAATCTGTCGTTTGTTTGCTAGGGTCTTTTGTCGCAAATCCAGCCACATTCAAACTGAATGGTCTTGTTTCCTCGTGAAAGTTTGATCCTTGCACAAGTTATGGACAGTAACGTCAACAGTCACTAAAATTTTATGCAAGGAATTATTGCGCACTTCAGAGGCAGTACGCACGAAACACGATTGCAAGATGATGCGGGAATGCACTTTCTGCAGATCATAGATCCGACAGAGAAAACAGGCAATCTGTAGTCAACTACTAACGATTTTCATACCAAAACACGAGTTTTAACTTCAATAATTCTTGAACGCCAATCAGGAAATAGAGTCCCGTCTACCAACAGTTGGCTAGTGATCAGCGGACCCCGATTTCTCTGTTTCGACTTTGCTCCGACCGTGTAGCTTCAGCTTTAAATAACTATGAAACAGGCCAATGTCAATGAGAGGAAATACCGTACATTAACAAACCCAAAAAACAAACCCTAGCTAAGGTATTTTGGGCAACTGCTGCTCGTATTATCAAAGTAAAATAAGTCACTCTTTTACCTTTTTACAAAGAATGTGAAAACACGGATGACACTTTACTACCGGTATCTCATATTTTGAAGGTTTTGTATACACTGTTGTTGTGAATAGAGACATCGTGCCAGGGATAAATTGAAGTGCTTATACTAAGAGCGGATATCAGGCAAAGAAAATCGGGGAGGGTACACCTATTGAAATAAAAAGTGATTTATTTTTACATCTTGCTTTAACAAATTTTATTAATAAGAAGTGCAACGTCAGATAAATTTCTGGTAACGACTTCCTGTGTCAGTCAGAAAATAGTAATTTAAGAGCTTTTGGCTTTGTTCCTTTTCCCCTATTGCTTGCTCAGTAATATCGGCCTAGCGCTCATTCTGCTGCTCAAGTTGCTGTGTCGGCCTGTGTTCATACCAAGAACGCTAATGAATTAATCATTACAGCCCAAGGAAAACATCTGAAACAATATTTCTTTACGGAATTTTCCTATAATATTACTCGACTTTTGAACATCAGCGAACAGACAAACAAATAAATGAATATGGTCAGAAAATATTTTTGGCGTGCAATTGTAGTCTTCTCATGAATTCCAATCTTTACAAATCTGGCCAACTCTTTGTTGGGAAACTTTAGTTGAAAAGACTGCTCTTTAAAGATTAAATCAATGGCAGCCTTAATTATTCTAGGAAAATTGCTCCTACAGCCAGGAACAGACAACTATAAATACCCCAAAATCCTGTTATTGATCAGTCCACATATATATTCGAGTCTGTGATCGACATGTTGTTGGCATGTACGTTGCTCCTTCTTCAGTTCGCTCAGAAGTTTGTTTGCTTTGCCGTTTCTGACAAACAAAGAAGCGCAGTGTGGGTGAAACATATCACATCATTATAAATTAGATTTGCCTTTAAGTTATATAAAATATTGTCCAGCTGTAACTGAACCGTAAATAGTTCTTGGAGGTAACAACAACAAATCCTTGAAAAAAGAATAGTATTGTTCAACTGATCACTGCCTCAATATAAATTAAATTATTTTTTGTGCTTTTTTTACGCACGGTAACAAACTTGTTCCTCTTCTAGTTGGTAGCTTAGCAATTCAGGCTGAGATAAGTGGTTTGTTTATCTTTTGCAAACAAAGTTGTTAGCCTTAAGCTTGCGGCAAGTTGCTATGTTGTCCTGTAGAGTTTTTGCTACTTATTTATCTTGCGGTAAATTGTCATTACAAATAGAGAAGCTGATAGAATGCAAGAAAAGAAAAGAAAGCAAAAAAAGGTATTGGAAGTCGAGTGTGTTGCTTGTTGTTATTGCGTGTCTCACAGTTCAGTAGCTAGTTTTACCTCCTCCACTTTGCTATATTGTACATTTATATTGTATACGGTAACAATTCTTGATCAGCTAATAACGGATAATATTGGTTTCAAGCTTTAAATTGTCCAGTTAACTGCGCCTTGTTCCTACACGTTCTTGTGTTATAATTTCATGCTCAACACCTTCTTATCTTGACGAGTTTCCCAGCTCGACATTGTTACTATGGCCCTATGGCTATTTGGTATCTCAGTCATCTAAACATAAGAAAAGAAAGTTGCAGTTGGCAAACAGAGATTGGGCACTGACTGCATGCTCGTTAACCTTTCGAAGTTTACATACTCCAGGCGCGTTGCCAGAACTTTTTGCAGGGTTGGATGCATATCTGTGTGCTGTCAAAAAAACACCGTGCTAGAAACTATAGCAAATAAAGTCAATTTTAATACTCGAAATGTTACAATTTTTTCATTACATATTCTGATTCACAGTTTTTGATTGGGTGGGGGTGGGAAGGGAGAGGTGTCTACGCACTCCATACACCCCCTGGGATTACTTATTTTTCACTCCACATGCGATCCATCAAATGCATAGTGAACAGAAATTAAAGGCAGCATCTTTCCACCCTCCATAGATTTGCGAACTTATTGTGAGTCGAACTGATTTGAATGTGAACATGAATTGAAACTTTTATACACACTCACATTACTTAAAACATATGTGATTCTTCCACAGTCTTTTCTTAACTTTGGCTCTTTAAAAATTACCCAAATACTTAGCACCTTACTGAATTCACTTTTGTGGTGACTTGGACAGAAAACAATCAGTAAAAACCACTGAAGTTGACGTTACCCTGTTTTAAGACTTCACAGTATGAAGTAAGTGACTAACTTATGAAGGACTTTGTTCAAGCTCAAAAAGCGTTTCTATAATAACATTAGTTTTATAATTCATTTATTGAGATAGTCTAACAGTCTAATACCATTAACTTGTGAGAACGTTGGGGGGAGGGGTGAATTTATTGAGATAGTCTAATAGTCTAATACCATTAACTTGTGAGAAAGTTGGGGGGAGGGGTGAATTTTGAGAGAGATTATTATCATTATATCACGAGAGGGAGTGAGGAGGACAGGGGGGGGGAAAGGAGGGCTTGATATGAGAAAAAGGGATGCCAGCAGACACAGTTAAATTCTGCTTCATAATGAAAACTTCCGGCAATATGTCGATCGGCTGCTATTTATATTTACCCGAAATGCCTTGATAATGAAAAGAGGGAGCGCGTCCAAAAACAGCCTACAACAAAACTTCCAGGAAGGTAAGGCACGAGTGAAGTGATATCTTGGTTCCAACCCCAGCGTGGTACCTTAAAGCAATGCTATAATGTTGTATTTTCAGGAGTGGTGGTAATAATGATCCCGGGGGGTGGAGGGGGGGGGGGGGGAGGTAAAGAGTCCGGAACATTAAAAGTGAAGTGATAATCCTGATCCGTGTGGACATTGGGGTATATTTTAGTTGACTGATTTTTCATAATGTGTATTGGCGAAGTCATCTTACTTTGTACGCTAAATGTATTCTATGTTCATGGATCTTCTCCCAATGAAACAAGTAGAGTGCTTCAGTTGTGTTGCTGCGTTGCGGAGAAGTGGCGCCTTGCAGCCAATTTAGAATATTTGCTAAAGTATTTTCATCTCATTGTGGCTTGTTAACAATAACAGAAAAGACGCCCACTATTTAAATTCGGATGCATTACAAACTACAATGGCGGTACCAAGTGGGGGCGTCTTTTTGTTCCAGATAACGCAAAGCCTACTCACTTGAGCGAATCAAGTTGTCAAGGAATGTTTTAACTCTTAAAAGAGTTCCACAATAATAACAATATTAAGTCCTACGGTACACAGAACAAGTTGTTACTATGGTTAATAAATTAGAACTTCCGTAGCAACGGATGTGTTATAAAAACAGCTAAACCCTCACCAGAGAGTACACTTTGGAGGAGCTACGAGAGGACTGTATACAACAAGAACAACAACAGCGACTGACAGAAATCCGAGAGTCAAAGTAGAAATGTCGATTTCGTCCAAGCGCACTCTGTTATTGTTGGCTTTAGTCGCCGCAACTCAGGCTGCCATCGTGGTAAGTTTGAAACCGGGGCCATGATTGGACAGGGGAGTTGCCCTGTGCTGTGAAGGCTTCCCTGTGTGTCTCATATTTATATTTTAAACCAATTGTCCTAACCCTAAGACTTTGATAGTCATTTATTTGGAATGAACGACAATATGGACGTGGTGTATTATAAAATCCATAGTTTCTCTTTGTCGGCCCATTTCCTTTTCTAGGGCTAGCACTCAAAAGGCAAAAATTGGAATATTTGTACAGCAATTTAAGAATCATTATATCGGAATATTGAAGATTTTTAACAACTGTTTCTTTCCATAGAATTGGAAGCAGTGCGCATGGCCCAACCTTGACCATACGGGGAGCGACCGTGGAGTTGTGCATGTAAGCAATAACGTAACTGAATTATATTGACATCACTGATTAGCAACTGCATATACGTGAGTTGAGTAGACCGCTGGGATATAGTCAAATTTCCTTTTTATAGCGCTTTTTCCCCATCTATAATTGCCAGCAATTGAGCTTTGATGGTCGAAGAAGAAAGCTCGATTAGAAAAATATGCAAGTTTGTACAGACTGTTTTTGCTTTTTCTCCAGGTTTGTGGCCTTGGTTTTGGTTTTCCATACATGTTGCTACACTTTTTTCTTATACAAACATTTTCGGGTTGTGACGTGGTGTAACATATTGCAACTATATAATTCGGTTATGTGGCTCGGTTTTGATTTTATTCATCAATTTCATTTACAGGCAATCTTCGTTTTTTTTAGATTAAGGGATGCTTTGTATGCTTTTGAATTCTATATTTTCTTCTCATTTGTTAACTTTCAACTATTCTCCTCAGTTATTTTTCAACAAAAGGATGTTGAACAGTTTGCAACAGAATATATTTTTACCTTTTTTGAGTCTCACGACACTTCTAAAAGAAATCAGTAATGTGTCATTAACATGACGTTGCAACGACAGCTACGAAAAACAAATAAAAGCAGAAACCAGTTGGAGACGTTTGGACTGAAATATTCTAAGAGTAGTTAAACCAGATAAATAAAGCTGTACTTATCAACAACATAAACAATTGTTCGTTGTTATACTTCTCTTTTGTGCGTTGAACCAAGTCAAGCTAAGAGTTAGAAAATATGGCACAACATAATTGATAATAAAATGCAAAGTATCTAATCTTTACAGTGCAGCTCGAGCAGTTTAAAGATTGCCTAATAACAAGACTGCTGCTTTTCAAAGGTAACTGAGATTATCATTGACAAAGTAAACTTTGAAGAAACAGAGGAAGTGTGGAGGATCAATGCAATTTAGCGCTATATAATATGTTACACAATATAATTTATCCTGTTCAGACCATTACTAAAAAAATCCCTTCAGCACTACGCCGTAATCTCAATCGTTCTTAGACTAAGCTATCTTACTCATCTTTGCTATATTTTTGAACGTTTTGTGCAGAATCGTCCTTCAATTGTTTGCAATGCAAGCTATTTTTGTATTTCCAACGTCTGTAGTTGACTAACAAGTGAAGTGATTTCTTCCAGATTTGTGAATTGCCCAAGGTGAGAGCGGACACATCCCTTCGCGTTTTCTACTCTGGCAACCTTCGCATGCTTTCAGGCCATCGTTGTGCTCGCTGGTTTTTCACGTTCAATAGAAAAGAGTGCAACCCAATCACCATCGACGCCGTCATCTTCCAGAACATCAACGCCAACATGCATCGCCCTGCTCACATTGAAGGTTACTGTGGGGGAATCCCCAAGGGCAAGGTTACAGTGGCTTTCAATGTTGGACCGTGTGACAAAGGGAGGAGGCCTTGGGCTCTCGGGGATGCGTACACCGGGTGGAATTCCGCTAGTAGGATCGTTATTGAGGAGGTCGAAACCCCGAGGTTTTGAATCTCCCGGCCATACTGAGAACTTTGCCATTTTCGAATGCAGTGGTTAATTCGATATTGTGCACGAGTTTGTATTTAGTCACAATTTTGCATTACCTAAGCTTATAACATTTTGTTTCCAGTAGTACTAATATAACCAGATAATAGCATAAAACATTTTAGGGACCAGGGGACTTTAGTTTGTTTATTGGCAATTTTTTCATGTTTGACGAAAGATAATTTTTCGGCTCGAATTGACTGAAATTTCGGTTGTAAAGCAGTTTGTGTTTTTTTTCAAGCAAGACATCAACAAGTAAGGAAATGTATTTGTTTTATTATTGTAAAACAACACCCGTGCTTTGTATCTTAAATTGACTCGAATTCACTCAAATTTCGGTTGTAAAGCAGTTTCTGGGTTTTTTCAAGCAAGACATCAACAAGTAAGGAAATGTATTTGTTCTATTATTGTAAAACAACACCCGTGTTTTGTATCTCACAGGCTTGATAAGTATTGACTTAACCTTTTTGTGTTTTCGTTTCGGGTGTAGCAAGATCTCATTGCTTTTTTGAACCGAATATCAAAAACGTTTCTTCCCAATGTATGATACATAATAGCACAAGTATATTAAAGCCATTTTTGACTACATTACACTACACTGTTACACTTTTACAGTTTTTAATTTTACTGATTTTGTTTCCGGTCGGAACTTATTTTGCAGATCAATAGCCTGCGGACAGACTTCATTTACGAAAGAATTGGAGGAAAAGAAAAATTGGGGTAGAGGAAGAAGAATAATTTCCCCAATTTTTTCGTAAATGAAGTCTGTCCGCAGGCTACAAGTCAAGGATCATCTGCACAATCCACAAAAAATGTTTGATATTTAGTATTTGTCTGTTGGTATATAAAATCGCCATAAACTCAACTTTAATTCCTTAGTGACAGTTGAATTGTGCTGAAATAATTGTGCTGAATTTTAAACTGAAGAAGTTGTAATCATTCGCGCATGTAGAAAATCATAATAAAGCGTTGATGGAGTAATCTTGAGCATTATTTTTATGGTAAGATATTTGGGAAAATGTTTTTTTCTATTATTCACAACTTCAAAGATTTTATAAAGTAAGATTTCCAACCGATTGCCGAGTGTTACGTCACTGTGCGAATTGTCGGGAAAACGTCATTCCTCAAGACAGGCAACCCAAACTAATGTAGTATTTTAGTCGATCGAGTCAATTACAAAGACCTTTTGGGAGCTAACGAGACTAACAAGATATTTCTGTGTTATATAATTTTGTTGAAAAATGTAAACAAACTTGTAAATGATGGCCACTTGAAGGTTAATTGACCAATCACAGCCCGTTAATTCAACTTGCCTTATAATAGTTGTGATTCCATGAGAACCCATCTCGGATTATTTTCGGTGCTTACCGAGGGAAACTACCTTGGCTTGGATTTACCTTGGGTTCACGGTTACCCGCGCTGATATAGTTATGGGCGGTTCCATTAAAACAAGACTGCCGTGGTGCGAAGTTGGTTTTGCATCATCAGTCAACACAAGATGTTTTTCTAACAGAGCTCGTTCTCTTTATCTGGGTTTTTCTGCTCCTTTTCTCGCGAAGGTTGGCCACAAACTATGTGCTTTATTTGTTTTTACAAAGGGCTCAGCGAAGACGAAATCAGTTTCGCGTTTTACAAAACCTAAGGGCTTTGTATTGGAATTAATATCGATACGAACGCCAACTCGACGTTCGCCGACAGTTCAGGACATATCTATTCAACTTCAAGAAAATGTTATTGTAAACGAACAAATTAGATTTATTCAAGAAAATTGTATTCGTTATAGAAATGATAATGATCAATACAATGACAAACAAATATTGTTCGAGCAACCAGGAACTCAAGCTATTTAATGAATTTGACAGTTACCTAAATATTTTTTTAAAATCATTGTAGTTTTCTTGAACGATTATAATTTATGGAATTATACGATTATAATCTTCTTGAATGACAGTATCCTTTTGTTGTAGTTAAAATCATTATCAATATTACATATTAGTATCAAAACATTTTGTATCTAGAAGAAAGAATGGAACAAAAGTAATTTTTCAGTACATTGGTCAATTTTGCTTCACAATGAATTACGGTTTCACCACTTGTATCAGCAGATTGTGGTTGCATGGAATATCACTCCGAACTTGTTTTTCTCAGTATTTCAGTTTTTTGAAGTGAACTGATTGCAGCCGTCTGTTTGAAATAAACACAGGAGTGAGTTTGAATCGGCCTGCCATGAACGATTCACTGAAGACATTACTGCTAATTTGGCTGCACAATGTCTTAATGAGACTTCATGTAAACATATGGTATTGATAGTATATACATTCTAGGTAGTATTTCAACAATGCAACGGCTTTATTAGACCCCTTGTCACAATGCAAGTCGAAGAAAAAAAAATTACATATTCACTTACTATTCTAGAGCCCATAATAGGTTTTGTGGCAGGTATGTAACTCATGTTATTACTAAAGATTTTGACAGTAAAAATGCTATTGAAGATGGTAACCATTATGCCCTTTATATTCAATGTATAGACTTGCTTCTTGCAATCGTGTTCATGGGGATTGAATCGGGGGTGGAAGCGGAATAATGAAAAATGAATAACGAGGAAAAAATTGAAATGAATAATGGAGTAATTTCCTTTTGGAATAATGAATAATCAAAAATTTTAAAATGAATAATGAATAGTCGAAATTTCCAAACTATTAATGAATAATAGGACAAATAATATATTGAGAATGATTGAGAGCTGAATGAAAACACAACGATAAAAACACAACTAGGGAACCACAAACTGCGTGACTAGCCGGTCGGTGTGAGCCGAGCAACACCGCGGTCAAACGTGTGCGCATGCGCTGAGTATTTGAGGAAGGGGGGCG
>JANSTR010156540.1:0-10380 GCA_025434805.1 Antipathozoanthus remengesaui
TGAAAACGCGCCATTTCGCATATACGATAAGCTAAATTTCAAAATTTTCCGGGGGACCATGCCCCCGGACCCCCTAGTTTGCTCGCGCCTGCGGCACTCGAGGAATTTTCTCTATGGCCGGACCAACTCTGGGGACCTTCCGCCGGGTCTGACTAGCCAATCAGCTTGCGTGATTCATCCGTGCTATGCGATTGAACTAAAAACCGAACACTAACTACGTCATGTTTATGAAATGATTTTTTATTCTTTGTTCTTAAAATAAAGTATGGCCACGGCTAAAATATCCGGTTGTCGCAAAAAATGATGCAAATGAACGAATATCGGCCTGCAATAATTTAAACGCATTTGAACTCGATATAAGATGTTTTATTGCTGAATTTCAATACGCTCCCGGCAACATACAATTTTCTGGTTGTTTGCACTCCTATTTTTCACTTAATTTGACTACAAAACATGTCATATCTAGCCTGTGTTGCGGGCCGCATGTCAGCCGTCACTGGAAGGTCTATACTGCGCACACTCCGCACGCAACGCGCACAAACTGAAGTTTCCCAACAACTCCGTTCCAGTGCCATCCGCACGCCATGGCCCTGACAAATGGCCCTAGTACATGCTGGATTATCATGCACTGCCAGTGGTGGAAATCATGAACGGTGATTGGATAACAGGTGTTTCGCGTGGAAGTGCAGTACTCTGCAAATTATGGCACCAAAATTTAAAACAAAAAACACCCGTTTTGTTTTTTGTTTCGCTTAAATTCATACCGGGGTTTTACCTCGTCCTTTTATTTGGAAAATAAATTATGACTTGTTTCGACGAAACGGAAAAGCAAATGAACTATATAACTAAAGTCTTTAACGATACCGCGTTTGCACGGTCAGTCCAGGACTGACGATTTACCCGAGGTCTTTCGTACAAACCGAGCGAAAGCGGGAAAGACATTCTCTCGGACAGCAGACAGAGCAAACGAAGTTATTACATTTTAAAGGTAATCCGTAAGGGTAAATGTGGTTTATCAGGACCGGCCAGGGGTTTTGGGTATTCGGTATGCGGATCTATTTCAATTTAGAAAATGGTATTTTTGGTTCAAAATTCGATAATAAAGTATCTTGTGTTTCCTGAATTATATGAATAGTACATTTGGTATTTTTAGGTATATTGGTGTCTTGTGGGAAAAATTATCCCACTATCCCCCCCCCCTGGCCGGGCCCGGCTAATCATTAACCTTGCAGCATGCTGGAGCTGTGCGAAGACGCAGCTGGCGATTGTCGAACCAAAGATATATAAAGTGCCTTAGGCAACCGCTATATGGTCCTAGACTTTCTGCAAAGTCCTTCGCTATATCCGGTCCAGTCGCTTCGCTCGGTCGCGCACTCCTTCTCCCCATCTCCTGACTGAGCTCGACTTGTGGCAAGTCTATATGGTCCATGTTTAACCTATATTGAGATGTTTGTAATATATGGAAAATAACGTACCTCGCGCTAATCTGGACGATATCGGTATATCCTGAGTTAAATAATAGCAGTACTCTACATAGGCATAGTTGAATTTGCTGCATCCATCTCGCTCACCGTTTTCTTTGTGTTGATAATAATGGCACTCACATTTAGGATTATCAAAACCCTATACTCCGACACGTGGGCGATGGACAGGCAGACAGGCATGCAGGCCTGTCGTTTCTCTTGCAATGCACCAAATTAATAAACTCTCAAGACAGCGGGAGTTCACGATAGCCGGCAGCAGTGTTCAAATTGCTGTGTAAGGATGAGCAAGTTAGTTACTGTCTGTTTTAATATTCTTATGTCCTAATTTGCAATTTGCCATTTGGCCAGTACGTCCTAACTTTAATGATATTGTTTTAAAGAAAACGAACAAAGCTTTCAAGAAGGGAAACGTGAAATACCTTGCTTGCCTTCTGGCAGTATATTAATACATTTTTCCACTGTTCTGGTATGGGGCCTATGCATGTGAAAAACCGCAATTTAAACATGGCCGAATGAGATCATTCAAATTCTGTGTTCTTTCCATACACCACTCACAACAACGCCAACAACATGTAAACTGGCGGCCGCCATTTCCACAAGGCTGGTCGAGCGAGCTTTTGCTCAAGGGAATGCTGTATATGTATAAAATTTAAAAATACCTCCAGTCTAGTCTTTCCCCAAACTCCAAAGGCCTGGAAATTATAAGTCCAGAGTAATAGCTCAGACTTGTTATTCTATTTCAGGCTAAACTTTTCTTTTTTGTGTGTGAAAAGTCCAGTATTTTATTGTATTCATATTGCAGCTTCGAAATCGGTTTTTTAAGAAATACTCGTTTCTGTGAAAAATGTAAACAATCCATGAAATACAATGCTAAAAATGGTTCGCGTCCGGTGTGTCAAACAAAACACGCGAAGATTGATAATTGAAATGATAAAAGGAAATATAATATTTGAATAGTTCATAAGTTGATAAATGGATAGTGTGTGTTTATTTTTGCGGGTGTTATATTAAATGCCGCTGAAACACATTTCCTAAGGACCCCTCCGGACACTTTGTTGAAGATATCTGAACCATCGAATAGAGAAAGCTGTTCTTCATCAAACAAGAATAGAAACAATTTCGTATATTTGAAGAGTTAGTATTCGTTTTTAATAAGAAACCCTTCAGTGCAACCAGCTCTGGGCGTTGATATTTTGGTCAGATAACTGATAAGTGAAAACAAACCATCAGGCATCAGGCCAGAACAATCCATGTTTTTATAATAAATACATGAAAACGTAGAAGATTTTCCTTTATCGGCCTAGACTTGTGAGATCTATAAGCGAAAGAACTGAAAGGCCAGGGCACTAATCTGTGTTTCTGTAGTAACAAATCGCGAGAAAATTATTAAAACATTAAATAATCATAATGCTTATGAATCATGACAAGCGACGTCATGGCGGAATCAATGGAGCTTTAAAATAGAACGTTACGATATGCATTAATTATAACATACAAAATGAAACTTTCATCATTTTAAACTAATTTAGAATCTTCAGTTTTCTTAAAAGAAAAACGTTACGCTTGTATTCTTCCATAGTATTATAGGTCATTATAGGTACGAGTGAATGGAGTGTAGATCTAAACTGTGACCTCTAGTACTTATTGACATTTCGGTATTGGATTATCATCTAAATATGAATACATTCCTATGACTCAACTGTTGGTACTTTTATAATGATATAAATACCCCCTAAGCCTACTTAGGCCATTGAACGGAGCTGAACCGTTAAATTATCTACGAATATACAATCACAAACAGTCAGTCTACAATATATGTACTATTAATGAAGTGTGTTTCATTATATCTCATGAGTTACCGGCAGAGAAATTGCAAGTAATACTATAAAGGTTTGACAAACACAGTCTTGAAACTATGTCATGAATGTTTTCACTATTCCATTTTAATATTGTGGTCAATATATTTTCAATAACAATCTTTTTGATATGATCTGATTCACTGGGACGCATCAAAGGTCAGCCCGCAAAAAGTCGGTGAACAGACAAGGATCTTTCAGTTTGGAGGATCTTAATAGGAAAACATGATGCATTTATATCGTTCACATTTGCTGCAGTAAAATGCTTTAAAATCAGCCAGTTTCCTCGTTCTTTCCTTCTCTGTCAAAGAGGTATTCTTTAGACTGCTGTAAAAACTATATTTCTGTCCACAAGTAAACACAGAAAAAAAAACGTTTTGCAAATGGGTAATGAGAATGAGTTGATTTCCTGTCCAAGTTTCACAAAAGAATTTATTTGAGAAAAAGTTTGATTGAATACTTTGCAAAATGTTGTTTCAGAAATCAAATAATTGCACAAAAAGGTTGTTTGGGGAATTTAGAAATGATGTGCCAGATCGCAAATGATTAACGCTTCCTTGTCATAGCAACAGGATTTCACACAATGGTTCCGTGCGTTTTTAAAAATATGCGACAGCCATATTGTCTGCTTCGTCCAATTGAATTTCAAACTTGTGGCTCGCTGCCATTAAACGAATTCCATGCTCTTAAAGTTCAAGTAAGATCCAAAGCGATGAATAGGAGTTTTATTACTTAAGTTTAGGTTAGATAGCTTTAGATTTTAGACAGTGTTTTAAAAATTAATCTGTGTTCTTTGACTACAGTACTCAAAAAAATATCCCCTCGGGAATAGATCGGAAGTCGTTTCGCTGTTTACGCAAAGCCCCGAATTTTTTGACGATTCCCCATAGTTTTGTTTTCTTTACATGAATATTCCCAGTTGGAGAGAAAGAACTAACCAGTGCATGTGTATTTGTTGAGGAAAAGTTTGTCATTCAGTACACGAACTTCCAATTGTTTACAGAAAGTAAATACTTTGAAATCGTTCAACTGTGGCAAATATTTTTCGGCATAATGAGATCACGTGACTGAACATTTCGTACAGACGCTGTGAGGTTCGAATATCATTTGGAAACTATCGTTAAGGTAAATTGTCAGTTGTGAGACGAATATAGTATCGTAGATGTAAAACAGCTTGTGGATCACAAACCAAGTCAACCGCCGCTCCAGGAAGCACTGCACATACGTGTTCGGCAAGCAGTTCAGTTCAGGAAACCGCTCATTGTCTCTCAAATCGTTGGCCATGAAGTTTTTATTTTAAAATGGCGTCGTGTAGAACGGTTGGCAAGTACTGATGAGTTTTACCAGTGAAGAGCGCATTAAGTGGTGCAAAGTGAAGCTCAGTGAATGAATATTGCCTGGTCCCAGGAAATGAGTAGAAAACTATTCAATCGAGGGCTTTTTGAACCTTGGGATGAGTCTAATGGCGTGCTGGGGTCGAACTTTTGCCAGCAACAGTAACCGTTTATGGTGGACTTGGAGTTGGATTTGCTGCCTGTGGCTTTGTGTGACCCTTTATGCTCACTTAGGTTTTGCTACAAGTAGCATAACTTTAACTTTCTACGTCGATGAAAATGCACCTAGTGGAACCAAAGTGGGTTCAATTCCGACAAATGGTGGAAAATTGATACCAATCGGTGCCATTCCGATCTGCGTGGATCAAAATGTGACAGTGACTGGCGTGATAAAAACAACGAAACCGTTGGATAGAGAGAATGAACAGAAAATATCTTTTCAACTTTTAGCTCAATCGTTTACCACAATTTATTCTGTAGAAATTATAGTGAATGATTTAAATGACAACTCTCCAAAGTTTGGTAAAAATGTTTACTTTCTAAAGTTTTACGAAGGCGGCTTGGGCTATTATCAGGATATCATAGCAGAGGACAAGGATAGTGGCTTAAATTCAACACAGAAATATTCTATCGTCTCCGGGAATATAGGCAATGTGTTTAAATTAAACTCTTTAGTAGGACCCGATGGAAGCGTCTATGGGAAGTTGCTACAGAATGGAAGCCTCGATCGAGAGAAATTAGACCGGTATTTGCTGAATATTTCTGCCCAAGATGGGGGCACACCACCTCGGTTTGGCTATACACTGCTAAATATAACAGTCCTTGATATAAATGACAATGCTCCTGTGTTTACATCTAAAAATTACTTCGGCAATATCTTGGAAAACGCTACACAAGGCACTTCTATTGCTACAATTTCTGCTACCGATGCAGATATCGACACAAACGCGGAAATTATGTATGATATCGACAGGGGTTCGCACTCCGATCCGCAGTTAATATTCAACGTCGATTCCAAAACTGGTGTAGTCACGAACAATTTGAAGTTGGATTACGAAAGGCGGCAGGAGTATCGAATAGTAGTGATAGCTAAAAATAGGATTTCTGTAGTTGGCGGTTCCATCAAGACTGGCAGTGCTTGGCTTACTATTAAAGTGTTAGATCTGAATGACAATCGACCGGTTATCACAGTTAACTATGTCCTTGGAGGCAGGTACCAGGTTTATGAAGGAGCACCAATTGGGGAGACCGTGGCCAGAATTGCTGTGTCAGATGCCGACTCCGGCAGCAATGGGCAGGTAGATGTTTCTCTTCAAGGTACTAATGGTTTCTTCAAGATGGACCCAATTCCAGGTGATGGATATGCCATCAAAGTTGCTAAAATAATTGACAGAGAAACAAAACAAGCCTTTATTGGAAAGATCGTGGCAACAGATAAAGGAAATCCTTCCAAAACAACTGAGGAGCCCTTCAAGGTAAATGTTGGTGACATTAATGACAATCCACCAAAGTTTGACTCCTCTGTGTACCATGGCTCAGTGGCCGAAGATGCAGAAGAGGGTAAACTTGTGCTGTTAGTCCATGCTACTGACAAAGATGATGGCTCTAATTCTGAGCTGATGTATAAGATTGTGAGCTCTGCACAAGATTCTGCATACAAAGACTGGTTCACTATAGCCCCAACCACAGGTGAAATCACTACAGCAGGAATGCTGGATCGTGAAAATGTGTCACAACCTGTTCTTACTGTTATGGTAACAGATAAGGGTTCACCACCCATGTCTGACAACTGTACTGTTATAGTTGAAATTCGAGATGCCAATGACAATGATCCATATTTTAATCAGAGTTTTTATTTTGCATCTGTGGTGGAGAATTCACCTAATGGAAGTCGTGTAGTACAAGTGTTTGCATATGATAACGACATAGGAATAAACAGTGTCATTACTTATAGTATTATACCAGCTGGTAGCATTGCTGTTGTCCCCTTTACAATCACAAATAAAAGTGGCATTATTTCAACTGCAGGGCCAATTGACCATGAACAAAGAGCATCGTACACTCTCATTGTGATTGCAGCTGATGGCGGTGGCAGAAATGTCACTACAAAAGTGAATGTTACAGTCATTGATAAAAATGACAACTCCCCATTCTTTGATCCAGAATTTTATAATTTGTCATACCCAGAGGATATCAAAGTGGGTTCTGTTCTCATTAATCTTTCTGCATCAGATAGTGACAGTGGTAAATTTGCAAAACTACATTATGACATCAGAACTGGAAATTCGAATGGTTTATTCTTGGTTGACCATGTTAAAGGAACTCTTAAACTTGCAAAATCTCTGGACAGAGAGACCAAAGATTTTCATTCATTAACAATTGCAGCAGAAGATGGAGGAGGACGCATTTCTGTAAATCTTGCTACTGTCAATCTTAAAGTACTTGATGTCAATGATGAACCGCCAGTGTTCACAAAGCAGCAGTATAATTACAGTATAACTGAAAACTCTAATGTGCCAAGTGTGCTTGGAAGTGTTCTGGCAGCAAGCAAAGACATTGGTTCAAATGCCGATGTTTCCTATACTATTGAGGGAGGTAACATTGGAGATATTTTTGCAATAAATGAGACTAGTGGTATTATCTACTTGAAAGCTCCCATCGACCGTGAGATTACACCAACTTTTGTACTGAATGTTTTAGCCAAAGATGGTGGCAAGCCTCCGCTCTATGGATATGCAAATGTGACTGTGTCAGTCATAGACGTGAATGACAACAGCCCAAACTTCAATAGCAGTCAGATACCTGTGTACATTCCTGAAAACACACAAATTGGGAAAACTTTCTATATATTGTCAGCTCTTGATCCTGACAGTGGGAAGAATGGCAAAGTAACATACATGTTGTTGGACAATCCAAATAACACTTTTCAGCTAGATTCTAATAGTGGAAAACTTTCGTTAAATAAAATGGTCTCATATGAGGGTGTTATGCAGTACAGTGCAAGAGTCTTTGCTGAGGATGGTGGTTTGCCTCCCAGAAATTCAACTGTCACACTTAAATTCCAAGTTGTTGATGTTAATGACCATAGTCCAGTGTTTAGTAATTCCTCTTATAGTGTGTATGTAAATGAAGCTACTGATGCAAACAGAGACCTAATCCAAGTCTCAGCAACTGATAAAGATACTGGTACAAACGCCGTCATCACTTATAGTCTTCAGTCTCATCCTAACTCTGCTTCTCTGAATTTTGGGATCAAGTCTGATGGGACAGTTTTCCTTCGAACCAAATTGGATAGAGAAAGGAAGGCTGTTTACCACCTTATAGTTGTTGCCACAGACCACGGAGTGCCTGTACATTCAACCCGTGCTGATCTCACAGTTTATGTTACTGATGACAATGACAACAGTCCAAAATTCAACAGGAGTCGAGGGTACACCTTCAGTATTACAGAAAACCAGGATAGTGGATCATCAGTGGGACATTTATATGCCACAGACTTAGATACTGGGAGTAATGCACAACTGAGGTACAAGTTTGACCCTTCTGTTCCACAGTTTGACCTCAACAATGTTACTGGTGAAATTAGAACAGCAGAAAAGCTTGATAGAGAAAATGAGTCAAGTTATGATCTGATGGCTGTTGTCAGTGACAGCAGCAACAACCCGAGAAAGGACAAAGTAAGGGTGATAATCCTTGTGAAAGATCAGAATGACAACAATCCCAAATTTGATCCACATGCTAACTATCAAATCAGCATCTTAGAAAATGTTCCTGTTGGAAGATCAGTTCTCACAGTTTCTGCCAGTGATCCCGATGATGGCCTCAATGGCCAGATAACATACTCTATTATCGCTGGAGCTTTAAACAAATTCAAAATTGATTCACACTCTGGTACTATTAAGACTGTAGCAGCTTTGGACAGAGAGAAAAAGGAGTTTTATGTTCTAAGTATTGAAGCTCGTGATAGTGGGATTCCATACAAATCCAGTTCCAGGATGGTGTTTGTCAGTATACTTGACGTGAATGACAACCATCCTCGGTTTCCTAACAACACCAAGACTGAGTATCTGAGAGAGAGACTTCCTGCTGGAAGTTATGTCACAACAGTCACAGCTATAGATCCTGACAAGAATTTGAATGGCCAAGTGTGGTACAAGATCGTCCAAGGAAACACAGGTGACACATTTTTCCTCTTTATTTATACCAATGAATTTTACTGATGAGTTTAACTCTTTCAGCCTTAACCAGTTTATCGGCATGTATCTTCTCCTTACGCCATTCATTATCAACACAGAATGTGTTGTTAGGTTACTTAGGAGAATAAATCAATTTATTATATACCAGAGTTTTCAATAAGAAATATATAGTAGGTGGCAAAAGTTGAGGAGTAGGCGGATAACAGATGATGAGTGCCATAGTGTGATCTTAGATAACCTTCAGTTTTCAACAGTTCTTCAACTAAAGAAGGGGCAAATTCGAGTGGAGTAACCAGGGAAAATTGCCGGCCGTCAGCTCTTATTGAAAACCCTGTATACATTCAATAAACTATCTGAGATGAAATTCGAAATTCTCCAGTAGTCAATGGAAACATTTTAAATAGAAAATTTAGTTGTGATAAAAAGTTGAAAGTTCAGTTGTGATAGGATAGATCAACTAAAAGTTGATTTGTCTCCTTGGTCAGAGCAAAAGATATGTCATGATCATGTGATGTGCCATTGTTTGAGGCTCAAAGGGTTAAGGTCAGCAGTCTTAATGTTGGAGTACTGTACACCATAACATGCCTAACTTTTTCCACAGTTAATGTTTGTCAGTGGCATAGCCAAGGGTGATTCAAGGGATTCCAGAATCCCCCCTCTTAACCCCTTCCCCAAAAAATAAAGCTGGTGAACAAAAGATAACAAAAGTAGTTAACAGATTGTGACAAATTTGGTAGACAGATAGCTTTATTGTTCACAGAAACACATGGTCTGTACATGACTGATGCATAATTAACATAAAAGCATGTAATAGAAATTGTGAAAAGTTTTATTACTATAAGTAGATTTGGAATACCCCCTTTGGAAAGGCTGGCTGTGCCTTTGTTTGTAGTGACTTTCCAACCATTGCTGCAGTGATAAATCTAGAAATTGAAAAGAGGGTGCTCATTAGTATCCATAAATTTTCTATTTCCTTTTTTTTTCAAAACTTACAATACATTTTTTCATTTGTTTCATTTCTAAGTATGGATGGAATAAACTGTCTTAATTGCAGTAAGAACTCATGATAGGGAGTTGCCCCAGTGCCTCTGTTGTAAGTTATCATTCTCCACACAATAATACTGCATGTCTTAGATATCATATATCATGACCCTAGTGTTATATATCATATACCATGATCCTAGTGTTAGATATCATACCATGATCCTAGTGTTAGATATCATACCATGATCCTAGTGTTAGATATCATTATATCATATCATGACCCTAGTGTTAGATCTACATCATACCATGACCATAGTGTTAGATATCATATATATCATGACCCTAGTGTTAGATATCATATATATCATGACCCTAGTGTTAGATATCATATACCATGACCCTAGTGTTAGATATCATATACCATGACCCTAGTGTTAGATATCATATATCATGACCCTAGTGTTAGATATCATATATCATGACCCTAGTGTTAGATATCATATATCATGACCCTAGTGTTAGATAT
>JANSTR010156551.1:0-10380 GCA_025434805.1 Antipathozoanthus remengesaui
TTTCTGTCATATAACTTCATGTAAACAAACTTAAAGAGCAAATAAAGATTATTATTATTATTATTATTATTATTATTCATTTGTTTTATTAGTTTTACCATGAAGGAACAACATCATAAATTAGGACAATAATCTAAAAACATGAATATGGCAAAATAATACAATGAGTGTTCATCAATATTTGTGTCAGTGGTTATTTGTAAAACAAATTGAATATTAAAACATTTAAAGCTTTTTCTGCTCTTGCTATAAGTCGACTCCCATATTTAACTATGTAGTGATTCAAAATCAAAATAATCTAGTGCAAAGCACTCGACCAGCCAGCCAGCTTGAGTTGAATTGTCCCTTGCTCTGTTCATCTGCTTCAAGCTCGCTGGCTGAGTGCTTCATGCTCCATTTTGGATCTTTTGAATTGCGGCATAAAAAAATATGTGAGTCAACTTGTAGTATTAGTCTAAGACTGGTCAAAGCTTTTAAAACCCACAGCACCACGACTGATGCCATTCAGAACAAGATAGATGTTAGGGTCAAAAGTTTAATGCTTTAAAACTTGTTGTACTGACAGTGCATCAAAAGCTTGATATTAAATTTGTTTTATGAATATGGCAGGATCACCACTTGTAACAGCATGAGCCAGTTACTGTGTGCCCAGAAGCTTACTCTTAAATGTATCCCAAACTGTTATGGCTTTTTGTGAAATGGCAGTTATATCTCTTCCTTTATTCTCCATGTACAGCACATTATGATTCTAATTAAGAGTTCTTTGGTTATGACCCATATTTGGCCAGTGCTTAGGATTATTCATGAGTGATGTAGGAGGAAATCCGTTTTGGGATGTCATCTCTTCTTGTGGCAATCACTGGGAAGTTGTCTGAAATGTCTGAGAAGTTATTACAGTACCATCTCTTGTTGTGGCAATCAGTGAGGAGTTGTCTGAAATGTCTGAGAGGTTATTACGATCTCTTGTTGTGGCAATCAGTGAGGAGTTGTTACCATCTCTTGTTGTGGCAATCAGTGAGGAGTTGTCTGAAATGTCTGAGATGTTATTACAGTACCATCTCTTGTTGTGGCAATCAGTGAGGAGTTGTCTCAAATGTCTGAGAAGTTATTACCATCTCTTGTTGTGGCAATCAGTGAGGAGTTGTGTCTGAGAAGTTATAATGTTTTATGCTGTTGTTTTACCTATTAAAATGTCTTTTCTGTCTTGTTGAGCTTGCAAAGAAGATTGCAAAATTAGTTCCTAGTGGAAATTTGAGTCAATTTCAGCCATGATAGTCTTAAAAGAATGGTTAATCTATAAAATAACAATCTTTCAAACTATTCATGCTATTTACACGATACTCTCTCATATTACCTGGCTATTTAGAAGCTTAATATAAAATTAATAATTGTCATTAATGACAAGATAATTAGAAACTTATATACAATCCATGTATGTACAATAAGTTACTAGAAAAACTGTGATTCCCATTACCTGATTGAGCCTAATTTTTTATGGCCAAAATGCCAACCTCATAATAATTTATTTCTTAGTTTTCCTTGTTCTATTGAAGACTTTCAAAAACCAAAATACCTGTTGTGTCTTTTTTAATATATACATCCAAATACAATGTAAATAAAGGTATATATATTTGTGATTCAATTATATCATCAGTCTGAGTTCTCGAATCATGTTGGAGCACACATGGATACTGTTGCAAAATTTGTGAATGCATGATTTTAGTGAAGATGGTTTGGTAGGAGCCATGCTTTTTGGAACCATTGGGGTTTTTTTCTAAGAAATTTGGTTATGTTTTTAAAATATTAGTTTTCAGCATAATTATAGTTACTGAATACATTAACACAGGTTCCATTCATTTGATCACTTTGCCTCATTTATATTGTGGTTGTGTCGGTTACTATGGATGCGATTTAACTACTGAATTTGTTGCCTATTGGGTTAATGGTGATTATTGTGCTAAAACGCTTATATTTATAGAAGGAATTTGTTGTTTCTACTGAATTCTCTTGCAAATTGGGTTAATGGTGGTTATTCTGGTGAAGAATCAGTTACAGTACTGAGGATGCTGTTACTATGCATTCTGTTGCAGATTGGGTTAATGGTGGTTATTGTCGTGAACAACCAGTTACAGTACTGAGGATGCTGTTACTATGCATTCTGTTGCAGATTGGATTAATGGTGGTTATTGTGGTGAACAACCAGTTACAGTACTGAGGATGCTGTTACTATTGAATTCTGTTGCAGATTGGGTTAATGGTGGTTATTGTGGTGAACAACCAGTTACAGTACTGAGGATGCTGTTACTATGCATTCTGTTGCAGATTGGGTTAATGGTGGTTATTGTGGTGAACAATCAGTTACAATACTAAGGGATGCTGTTACTATTGAATTTTGTTGCAGATTTGGTTAATGGTGGTTATTGTTGGGCAGAATCAGTTACAATACTAAGGATGCTGTTACTATTGAATTTTGTTGCAGATTGGGTTAATGGTGGTTATTGTGGTGAAGCGTCAGATTCTAAGAATGCTATTGCTATCCAAGAGAGGTCCTCACACCACCGTAGGAAGTGATGCACCGAGGGTAATTTCTTGAATTACTTCACATGTTGAGTTTATGATACTGTGAACAATGAAAACGATGCTCAGTGAATTTGTTTGTACTGTAATAATTATGTTAGGTGTTATTATTAATAAGATTTTATTATCAGCCTCGCTTTATTCTTGCACCATTTTACTTCCTGCCAATGCACAATGCTAAAGCCATACAAGCAGCCACTCACAGCACTTCACTTGCTGTCGTAATATCTACTTATTATTATTATTATTGTGGGTGTCATCCTGTAGAGTTTATAACCCATGAGTTTGAAACAACTGAAGACACTGACAAATCTCAGGATTGATCTTGTTGTAAACCTATAGAGTTTAGCCCATGAGATTTAGATACCGACACAGCTAAAAAGAGTAGCAAATTCCAGGATTGGTGTTGTTGTAAACCTGTAGAGTTTAGCCTGTGAGATTGAAACACCGCCATAGCTAAAGAGAGTAGCAAATTCCAGGATTAGTGTTTTTGTAAACCTATAGAGATTACCCTGTGAGATTGAGACACTGACACAGATAAGGAGAGTAGCAAATTCCAGGATTGGTGTTGTTGTAAACCTATAGAGATTAACCTGTGAGATTGAGAAACTAACACAGCTAAGGAGAGTAGCAAATTCCATGTTCCAGGAGTTGTGTTTTTGTGATTGTATAGAGTAGAAAATTCTAGGATTGGTGTTGTTGTAAAACTATAGAGATTAGCCCATGAGGTTGATACACTGACACAGCTAAAGAGAGCAGCAAATTCCAGGTTCCAGGAGTTGTGTTGTGATCGTATAGAATAGCAAATTCCAGGAATGATGATGCTGTGATCTTTTAGAGTTTAGCCCGTGAGATTGAAACACAACTGAAGACAGTGGCAAATCTAAGGATTGAGCCAAGGATGATGTCAGAGCAGTTCAACAAACCACCAAATGATGTCACAGATTCTCCTCCAGGTATCAATGCAATCATGAACATATTTTTTTTTTCATTTCTTTATTTACTTTTTACATAGTAACTAAAGTAGGAATTGTCTATTTGTAAGTGTTGACTTCTTGAAGTACATTATACATGTACACATTGATTGTGTGGTATTTTAAATTTGCCCTTGTTTCTGTTTTATCTTCTTAGATCAATACACTCGTAGCTACAAGTACAGAATGAAGGCTATGGATAAGATGACAGAACTGGGTAATAATTGTTTGTGTTAACTGCTGTGCACTGGAGTGTGCACGTTGTCACTGAAGAGTCTAGTTTTAGTCTGAATGGTGTCTGTATTCATTTTCAAGGACCTGTTATATTCATGTATAGGGTTTCTGCTGATCAGTTAACAGGACAAAATACACTCTCCCCTCCCATACTGTTTAATCTAGTCATTTTCTCTCCCTCGCTCCCTTTTCCCACTTCCCCCTGTACTGCGTACTACTTCTTCATCACACAGCAGCTACTGGAACTCTTAGATTTTTTTCCTGTTAAATAAACTAACCTGTTGTCCATTCCATGGTTTGAACCCATTGGCTTCATTATAATTATATCTGCATTGCAGATGATTTACTGTGCACGATAGACAAAAAGTATGGGCGCAGGAAGGGTCAACCTGTCCGTGAACATCTGAAGGCCCTCCAGAAACCTCCTCATAATGTGATACGAGGAGGAGATGATACCATTGACAAAGTTGCGGCTATGTACGAACATGCGCGATTTGAAAACCGGGTATGTACTTAGCATTAACCTTTTACTTGTTGAATGTTGGAATTGACATTTTACCTGCTGAATGTTGGAACTGACATTTTACCTGCTGAATGTTGGATTTGACATTTTACCTGCTGAATGTTGGAACTGACATTTTACCTGCTGAATGTTGGAACTGACATTTTACCTGCTGAATGTTGGAATTGACATTTTACCTGCTGAATGTTGGAACTGACATTTTACCTGCGGAATGTTGGAACTGACATTTTACCAATGATATGATTTCAGACAAAATTGCACTCCACTCAGTTCAATTACCATTATTAAACATTTGTGCTGAGCCTCAAACAAACAACAATTGACACAATTAAATAATAATCGAGTGTTAAAAACATATCAAATGCACCTGTGTCCCAGGATAGTAATTTATAAATTATGATCTTGTACAGCTGAATTGTGCATTTTATATAAAAAAATACAGCATTAAAAAACGAAAATAGTACAATTTCTGACCTTATTTGAAATCTCCAAGGACTAATGGAGGTATAAGTGAATTCAAATGTTTTATTCGAACCAAATTAATGCTTCCACAAAAAATTTTATTGTGTGTGGCTTGTTAACATATTCATAACGCAAAACACAAGCTGACCGCAAAGAAAGAAAAACACAACATTTAACGGAATTTTTTTTCCTGGCACTGGTATTTCACTAATATTTGCTATTTCCCCTTACAGACCACTTGTTTATAATTTTAGTCAATATTATAAAACGAAAGAATCGGAAATATCAATGTAAAGCATTCTACAAAATATCCGAGTTTATAAAAAAACGCCGGAGCGCTTCAAGCAGAAAGCTTTGAACAATGGTGTGATCATAATGATAATAATTATGCAGAAAAGCGAAAAATTCGTCAAATGATCTAGCGATTACATTGAAGACATCTCGGTAAACAGAAAAAGTGACATTTAACACGTATCAACACACGCTGGCATTAAAAATAATAAAAACAAATATTAAAGCTTCCATTGATTGTGTTTTACTGTAACATACTGAGTTACACGTTTACAAAAGTAAACTACAGCTTGAGGACTTTTTTGATCTCACTACGAACCTGTACGGATTGCTGTCCACAACCTCGGAACTCATTTCTTCTATCTTCTCACGACGAGGTCCTTTCTTCTTTCGTTCAATTTCCAAAGCTTTTTCAAGCTCTGCGATCTTACTTTTAAGCTTTTCTATTTCATCAGCCATTGTAAATACCTTTCTTCTCTACCTGTACACAACGTGAAGTTCTGTTAGGCTCCTAATTCTCTAAACTAAACTTCTTCAGGAGATCAAACCAAATGATCAACTCTTCCCTTTGAATAAAAAAAAATCAGGTGTCCTTCAAGGCAGCGACCGCAATAATGAAAATCGCAGGCCCAGAAAAGTATTCGATGGCCATTATACCGCGGGCTCGAACTCGATGGTGATTGGCTGCATGGTAAAATTCCCGCGAATTTGCGAAAATTCATTCATAGATTTTTATATTCCAAGCGGATCAGATCGTTGAATAGAAGCTGAACACTGAAGGGTGAATGAGTTTAGTTAGGACCTTTTGAAATATATTTCTGTGTTGATAGTGAATATGCCTCGTACAAGATCTTCGAGCCAAGCGGTAATTGATTTCCCTTGTCGTAAAACTCGGACGAGTAGCCAGAAGAAGCACGCTGATGGGGAATCGACCATACAGCGACCACCAGCTGTCTCTCCTCGCAAGCGGTTAAACTCAACAAGTAAGTCTTCGATTTCGTTTTTCAGAGTTGTATCATTAACGAAAAGGCCTTAAATTCTCACAATTCTCGCTCTAGACAATTCTATTTCACAACCAGCGAAGATCGAAGTTTTACTTGTTCAATCATGCCACGTTTGTCGGTTTGAAGTTTTCCCGCGCAAGCGACCATCGGCGTCCTTGCCGTTTGCATACTAATTTCCGGCATTTGTCACTTTGTAAACTTTTTCACGGCAATCTTCAACTTTAATTTTCAAATACACATTTTCAAGGTCCAAAACACACTGTTCAAGCTAAAGTTTGCTCTGTGCAAGGTAGCTGATCACCAGATCAAACCAATATCTAAATCGGTGAATGAAGATAAGTTCATGTTCGGTTTACAAGTAGTAATGTAATTAGTCATTACTAAATACTTTTGTTGGAAGTAGAAATAAATACTTTGCTATTGGTTATTTACCCGTGGTTTTGCTTCCAGTTTGGTACCCCAGTTTGTATTTTTTGGCAACAAACATCGAGCTCCAGGAGTTTACCAAGGAGCAGTGACCAAAACCCGACCAAATTGAAATTTCCCCCAGATTTGAGTTTATTTTTGCCAATAATTTATGCTGCATTAATTGTGTATTCGTTTATATGATTGCAGACGCGGTGAGAAAAGCTTTCAGTCCTGTGTCACCAAAGAAAAAAAGAGATAACCGCGGAAATTCTCGCGATGTTGACACCGAAAACTGCTTTCCGGTTGGACTAAAAATAACTAAGAACAAAGGTAAACTTATTTTATTGAGCGAAAATTGCAAGTTTAATAATGTTTTGAACTGTGGTTAGTAATATGAATCAAATGTGATCATAGCCAGGGCATGCCCAATTGTCTGAAGAAACCTAAGTCTAAGAAAATTCAGGCTTGACGCGATTGGGGGTATATTATAACCCTACGTCTATGATCTCTGTGGAAGTTCTCCAACAACGCAGTTAACTGCGCTCAACAAACCAGCTGGTAGCTGATAGAAAAGCTTCGTGAGATGAGCAGAATTAATCATTTGCCTCGAGTTGCCTATATTTATAATCGTAATTTAAAAGTTGCTGTCTTTGTGCAATAACCTCCGGATAATTTGTTTCTTTGCAGTGCAGTGTTACAGCAAAGCCAAGCAAGCGTTGCATTCTTCCATTCCAGAAAGACTCCTGTGTCGAGACAAAGAAATTCATAAAATCAGAAACTTTTTAGAAAAACATCTAGTAGCCACAAAACCAGGAAGTCTCTATATCTCAGGAGCTCCCGGTACTGGCAAGACAGCATGTCTGAGATGCATACTGAATGAACTGCAGGTGTGTGGATACAAGCCAGTTTATCAACTACTATCTTCTCCTTACAATAGCAATACAAAACTAGTTGTTTTGTTATAAGAATTAAAAAGTTGATCACACCCTAAGATGAATTATGTATTTCTCCCAACTTGTTTAAAGGAAAGTATGTCAACAGGTTAGAGATTTTAACAACATATCATGTGTTTGGGCCTGAAAGGGTCAAGATGACAATGGGTTTGAATTTGCTACCTGTTGTTCAAAAATATTTGCAATGGCGCAGATCTTTTAAGATAATAATTATTTGGGTCAGTTTTGGTTGTTTGAGCATTCAGTCCCTTTTAAGGTAACACACCTCTTAGATAGACAACTTGGAAATTCATTATCATGCTATTTTATTTCTTGTAAGGTTGAGATGACCAAATGCCAAGCGATCTTTGTCAATTGCATGTCTGTGAGAAACTCCCAAGCCATTTTTCGAAAGATTGCATCTGAGCTTGGAATGGACGACAGGGTGCCAGAGAAAGACTTACCAAGATTGTTACAGCAGAAGTTTACAACATCAGATCAAATGAAGTATGTATATTTCAGATATTATTTTTATGCACATTTCTTAAATAAATTAGTCAAAAGCCTTGACACATGGTGCAACATTTGTAAGAACTAAAATAATTGTGTGCAATATTGTGTGTGTCACCCAGCAGCGACTTTGCATGCCACATGTGTGTGTGGCTCGAAGACTGTCAACACATGTTCTGAAAAAAAAACTGTTCCCAAAAATGGTAAAAGGTAAAAATCACAGCAATATATTTATCGTAGCTTGCAGGTACACTGTAATATTTTTGAGGATAGGTGATGAAATGGTCACAGAGTTCATGGGACTTGTTACAGCCATGACTTCCAGCTTATAGGTCTCGTATTTTGTGTGTTGGCAAGCTCTTGTGACAACAGTGCTTAGATCAATTGTTCAAATGCATACACATGTCTCAACTACTGATGCTAGTTAACACCAACTCAAGAAATAGTGGAGTGAAAGAGTAAATGACAGACAGACAAAATATGAGGAAGTGAGAAAGAAGAGGCTTCCTGCCTTCTCACTTGAATGATACTAATTTACCGTGGCAGTTCCTAAATTATAACCTTGAGTTATCCTGGTGCTATATTTAACAACATTCTTGTCATTGTAATGCAGGCTTCTAGTGCTTGATGAAATTGACCAGCTGGAGTCGAAGAACCAGGAAATCCTCTACACCATGTTTGAGTGGCCCTCTTTATTAAAATCAAGACTTGTTTTAATAGGTAATATTATTATTAACAGAAAGTTAACCATCTGTTTATCCAATATCTTAACTCATTGAGTGATTCATCATAACTTACAATTTGACTATTTCAGCCTTTCATTTTGTTATTTGTCACAGCTTTGTCATTATCTTGGATCTTTGTTTTCATTGCCTTGTCTCCACTAGTACTATTAACAGGAGTTAATTATTTACTTCTCAAACTTTCACCTGGAATCAACTTTATATCTCATGATCTTGTTGTTTTTTGTGCGCAGCTCACTGCATGCTAGTACTCATCAGTTCTTAGTTGATCGATTATTGGTAGATCAAACCACAGATTTAATTTTACGTTTCTTTATGATTACATGATTGAGTCATTCGAATAATTTAATTTATGTATGGTGAATCTATTTCAGGAATTGCTAATGCTTTGGACTTGACAGACAGAATATTACCTAGACTACAGGCAAGACCAAAATGTAAGTTTTAAACAAATATTAAATATTAATTAATTCTACTGTTTGTCAATATATACTATTCTAACAGTTATATATGCATGTATATCTCTCTCTCTTTACTCATGCCCTTCCCTGCAGTTCCTCCCTTAAGATACTGTACAGTTTTAAAACTCACCTGGCTTGGTATTACTGTTCTAGAAGAGTTTTGGCTGTCTCATTTCTTCCTCCCATTTAACATATTATAACATCCACAGGAGTATGCATAGGGACCATGAATGCAATTTTGGTCCAACCATAACTCACAGCTAGCATTTTAGCTAGTCAAAGCACTTTAAATCTCCATTAAACCTATTGTCACAAACATTGTGAATATTTAGTAATTGATCATTTAAAGTACAGGTATATTTTTTTGCTATCTTATTAATTTATTTACAATGAACATCAACTTGAGTTTCAATCACTGAAGTACAATTAGTGGAAACATGGAATTACTCACGTTGGGTCTGATCTTTCTGTAGGTAAACCAAACCTCCTACATTTTGCTCCCTACACTAAAGACCAGATTGCCAAGATTTTGAATGACAGATTAATGAAGGAATCAGCTGAAGACAACGTCATTGATGCTGCTGCAATCCAGTTCTGTGCAAGGAAAGTGGCAGCCGTTGCAGGTGACATGAGGAAAGCTCTGGATATTTGCAGGTGTGTACATGTATAAAGTAATTTTGGATTTAAGAAATAATTATATTTTGTTGTCAACATATATACATGTATGGATAGATAGATAGATCACAGCCTTAGCCTGAATTACTGGGCTTTTACAATGTTGTTGGGGGGACATTAGTTAATTTGCCGACTGCTCTACGGCATAATGACTTACATGACAGCCACACAGTTTACAAGGAACAGACTAGAATAAGTTGTGTTGAAGCCTTACTGTCTCAGCTGCTCACAGATCTGATGATGCAGCAAAGAGGGTCACACATTTAAGCTCAACTGTCACCCAGGCTCGTGATCATGCTATTTGAACTGAGACAATAATTCCTGTATGGTTGACAGTTAGCAATCTTGCAGTATATAATTACCATTAGAGAAATAACTGTGCTAATCACCTTGCACACACAACAACAATAAGTAAGGCTAGTGTTGGGCCTGCATGGCTTGACTCTTACACATACTAACTAATTGCATATACTTTGTTTTAAAATAAAGACGAGCTGTTGAAATGGTTGAGTCAGATTCTCGGAAGCAGCAGATCTTACAACCTGTTCAACAAGGTACAGTAGCACTGATTCCAACCTTTTTTAAG
>JANSTR010156562.1:0-10379 GCA_025434805.1 Antipathozoanthus remengesaui
AAACTTTGTTTTGCTCGTGAGCGCGAGTCTTCCGTAAGCACGAAAAACAACACAAACTGAAACTCGGAGACTTTTTTGACCGAAGTTTTAATTTTACAATTTTATACAATAGTTTATTTAATGTCCGGAGATTTCTACTAAAACAATTGGAATATTCGCTCTCAATTTCTATCGGCAGTTTGATAGTTCAGCCGATAGAAATTGCGAGCTCATATTCTAATTGTTAAAGAGTGCGGATGGCTCAGTCGGTTAAACCATCTGGCCGCACACTGCTCACAGAGAGAGTACTGACGATAATCAGGGTGTTGTGGCAAGGTCAAACATGGAAGAATATGTCTTATGTATATAAATGTGTTTCCCTCAATAAGTATGGTGACGTTTTTCATTTTGATCAACTTAGACTCCCGGATCCATCACCAACTGTTGATGCATGTCCTAACGAGAGACGTTGTGTCATGTAAAGACAGTTCCAAACTGTTATGAATGGAAACCTTTATTCCAACGGCTATAAAAAAAGAACAGCTTACAAATACAATTAGTTTAGAACTAAATGGATGCCTGCCGATATCAGAACACTTAGCTCAACGCAAAAACACGACGATTTCATTCAACATTTTCACAATTAAGTATCTTGTCAAATTTCTATTAGACTTAAGAGCAATTAATAGCGATATTGCATAACAGGCAAACACCTAGAGTTGACAGTACTTTATACATGCGGTAACTGAGTAATAGCCTAATGGCTATGCCCCGCGTTTGACATTTCTAGTAAGTCAAACTAACACAGGTGTAGACTTCTTAAGCTTGGTTCACACTAGCAACGGAAATGGAGACGGAGACGGAAGCTACTGGTCATTGTTACGTCCAGTGAGAACCGACACGACGGAATCGGAGACGGAAGTCTCACTTTCGTGTATAGTATTGATAATGACAACATTCAAAATGGCAGATGGTGGACATTCAATTTTACTTTTGTTTGTTTTTATATTGGCGAAGAAGGTGCAAGCTAGCTCAACTGAGAAGGAGAACCGTTTGGGTTAGAGAATTATTTGCCGATAGAAAAACCTCGGGTGAATACTCGAACCAGGTTTCTGATATGAAAGCAACCGATCGGGAGCTATATTTTCGGCATGTCAGATTCCATCTCTTCTTTTTTTTCTGACATTTCTCCTTTTTAGGGAACAATCTCATGTAAGAATGCCATGTTTACTGGAAAAGAGCATTTTCATTGACTCATCCTTCCACTTCCGCTTCCGTCGGTACTGGTTCACACTTGGAAGCTTACGACGCAACCTCGACTGAAGCAGATTAGGCGACGGAATAAAAAGGAACGATCCGTTGCTTCCGTCGAGCATCCGTTTGTCCTTCCGTCTCCGTTTTCATGGTTCATACTAGAATGTAAACGTCTTCGCTTGTTTCCGTCACTAGTGTGAAGCAAGCACTTGTGGCCAAAAGTCAGTCCTGCATGATTGCCCGCGGGACTGCAGGGCAGTACCTTGAGATTTCCTTGAAATTGCAAGGTAACTGTCTTGCTGTCTAGGGCAACCATGCAGCACTGACTCTTGTTTACCCTATGAACGCTATGCACCCCAAAAGAAGCTAAACCACGCAAAGGTGAAGAAGGTTAAAACGGGAAATACAGTTCTTCGTTCTCCAAATGCTTTCAGATTTAGGAAGTTTGAGAAATTGTCGGCAAAGTTTACCACTTTGCGTTCACTTTTCTATGTTTGTTTTTCGACCAATGCCCGAAAAACTTTTACTACTTCAACATTTCCACCTCTAGCAATAACGCTGTTTGAACTACTAAAGTTGAAGATACTACTAATAATTTTTTATAATTAATATTAATAATTTATTTACTTATACTGCGCGTGTTACATATGCAGATGCTCACGCACACACGCCATACTGGTTTTAGACCAGTTACAGGATTTTTCATTCAAATCCAATTTATTATTTTGGGGGTGTGGGGGTTCTAAAGTAGACGTTAATGACGTTGGCAGTGCCGGCAGAGATCCGTGAAACTACAAAAAGCAACATTAGCGCACGCACCAACAACTCTTTTGATCAGCTGCACAGGACAACCTACTTACGGCTGTTTATAATCAGTTTCACACTCCTCTATAAACACCAACTGTAAGCCCACAAAATTCTTTACAAATCACATTATTTACGTTTCTGTCTGTTTCTGAGTCAATTTGATTCCCCATGTCGGGTGTGAAGTTATAATACACCTCCCCCTCCATAACTCTAAAATTATAGAGGATCAGTATTGGGGCATATTCTCTATTCACAGCAGTATTTGTTTCTCACTCTATGGCCGTGACGAGGCAACGCATTTGAACTGTCTGCAGAGAAAGATGTAACAATTATAAACCAACGTTGGTGTTCAGTCTACAAATGAAGGCAAACACCAGTCAAAAATTGTTTCCTGAATTCCATGATTTAAATTCGACGTTAGCTAGGTTCAGCTACCTGAAAAAGCATTGTCAGACGAGAAGCTTCTTTCTCCATTTCCTCTTCACTTCTGATTCCATGAGATTTGGAAACCGAATTGGAATTACAAACAGTACTTGAGTCCATACTGACAAAATCTTTATCGTGTTCGTCAAGGGCTTTGTACACATCATCATTCTTCTCAAAGTCCCCTTTCTTCCTCGGTAGAATATGTACATGAACATGTTGCACAGTCTGTCCTGCCTCGGCTCCATCCTGAATTGCAATAGACAATGAACTACCGCCAAACTCCTTTTCAACCACACGGGAGATTTTCTGTGTGCTGATAAACAAATCCGAAACCTCTTCTTCGTTTAGATCGCAAAATCTTTGAACAACCCTGACTGGAGAAACAAGAACATGTCCCGGCACCACGGGTTTGATATTTACAAAGCCAATGGATAATTTTGATTTGAAGAAAACGACTGACGATTTTACAAAATGCTGTCCAAATCGATAACCTCCTAGCGCCGCCATCTTGGATCGCAACAAATTTCCGCTGAGATGTTTGAACGAGGGCTCTTAACTTGATTTTCTAAAAACAAAATGGCGCCGGCAACGAAAACGGAGGCTTTGAAAGAAACCACTCAATCGCGAATTCCTAGAGGTAAACCAAAATCAGGAAGATTATGGAAAGGAGAAAAAAAGAAGTGAGTATTGGCACAATATTTTGAGCTCGTGTTGTGTATTTTTTTATAAAGCTGCAAGTCGAGCTTTGCACGTTAGGTAATTTCTCAGACTCAGTAACACAAACAGTAATGTATCGATCAATTCGAAGCTTCAACATCCCCCCCGGGCAACCCCCGGGCATTTGACAGCAGCCTTTTCCCGGGGGCCGGGAATTTGATGTTAGGAAGTGTCCGGGGACCGGGAATTTGAACCAAAGGGAGAGTGAGCGCATTTGAACAAACAACGAAATTTAAAATTGCATCTATTCGTTTTTTTATGATGAATTTAAGTGTCTTTAGGCCTTGAATTTGCTAACATGGGGTGTTGAAGTTTCGAATTGATCGATACATAAGTATTAACACACTGACTGTAACTTTAGATTGCTATAAGCAAGACGTCAACTAAACGTTACCTATGAAATATATAAACATCATTGGTGGAAAGCAGCAAACCGACAGTACCTCAGCACTAAATGTATCATCGGGCTTGGGTTTTATTGTAATAGGTAGCACATCCTAATGTAATACTAATACTTGTTCTGATCGTCTGATGTAGTCATGTAGTGATGTACTGTTTTTAGCGATTGTGGTAATATTCTTATTGTGGTTCTGGACGATGATTACCAAAACAAAGATAGACTTGAGGACATTGTTAGGAGTAACTGCAGAATACCCCGCGACATTGAAGCTGCACCCCTATAAATCGAATTGATACTTGGAAATGCAGAACTTTAGTAATTATAAGTTATCTTCAAGTGGAAATAATACGTGGAAACGCAGTCTGTCATTGAAGGTGGATATGGGAATACGAGGATACGCAGTCTGTCATTGAAGGTGTAAATATCTGGAGGTGGATATGTGGATACGTGGAAATGCAGTCTGTCATTGAAGGTGTATCTGGAGGTGGATACGGGGATACGAGAATACACAGTCTGTCATTGAAGGTGTATCTGGAGGTGGATACGAGGATGTACGCAGTCTGTCATTGAAGGTGTATCTGGAGGTGGATATGCGGATATGTGGATACGTAGTCTGTCATTAAAGGTGTATCTGGAGGTGGATACACGGATACATGGATACGCAGTATGAAATTGAAGGTGTATTTGAAGGTGGATGCATGAATACATGGATATATGGATATGCAGTATGAAATTAAGGTATATCTGGAGGTGGATATGCGGATACACAGTATGAAATTGAAGGTGTATTTGGAGGTGGATATGTGGATACCAGGGCTCGAAATTGCGACCGATACAGTCACCAATGCACCTAAGATTCTTACTTTGGCAACCATGTCGTAAATGTTAGTCACCAAATTGGCTACTACTAGAATTCTTCTTACACCTTACACACTTCACCTGAATACCTCGTGAATATTGTAAGCTAAATTCGTGGCAGTGACGGGTTTTCAAGAAAGGTCGAATTTCAAAACTCTGCACAGACTTTACCTAAAAATATAGCTCTCAAACACCATCTTGGATTGTGCATAGATACATCGTTTCGATTGGCTTAAAATTTGAACAAGAATCAAAATGGATTTAACAATGATGAAAACATTTATGAGAAAAATGTTTTTCTTTGTGTGTAGAGGCATGCACCGGCATGAGATTGCACACCCTATATTGGCAGGCCATTTCATTATTTACTTAATCTGTGTAAAATTTAAGTTGTTTGTTTTGAAGTTTGCATCTTTCAGTTACATTGTACAACGGTCTAAAGAAAGAACACATTTTGTGTTGTGTTGTCTAAACAGTATTGTACATTTATTCTGCCTTGCAGTCGTATAAAAGTGCACTCTAGTTCTCTTCAGTTATTGTATATTATCTTTATATCCATTATCTTTAACGTGCAATATTGTTAGGAAAATAACACCCCCAAAATAAATTGCATTTCAAGTATGAACTAAATGAGATGCATAATAATGCGTGCAATAAGTGTGCTGTGTAATTCGGCCTCTGAGCGGCTGATTCATGTTGAATTAAAAACAGGAAGCTGGCAACAAATAGCTATCCGCCATTTTGATTAAATACTCGCCGTTGATTACTTTTCGTACAATGAGGCAAGTGCGATCCTGTTTGATCATGCAACAAGATTATTTCCTTTTGCACTCAATTATTTTCAAATAGTATTACTTAATTATTTGTGCCCAAGGCAAACAGATGCTGGATATTTGTAAAATCCTATTTGATCTTGAGGTTAAGGTTGTAGGCGACTAAAACTTTTCATTTGGCGACTACTTTTTTCCACTTAGTCGCCAATAGGCGACTTAACTTTTTTCTTAATTTTGAGCCCTAGATACGCAGTATGAAATTGAAGGTGTATCTGGAGGTGGATACGCAGATACATGGATATGCAGTATGAAATTGAAGGTGTATTTGGAGGTGGATATGCGGATACAGTATGAAATTGAAGGTGTATTTGGAGGTGGATCCTAACCCTAACCTAACCGTAACGCTAATCTTTGGAAGCGGAACTGCAGAGAGTCACAGTTTATTGACCGTTATACATGTATTTGGTCTATGTCTATATTTCTAGTCTACAATATATGAAAATAAGCAAAGTGACTTTTGAATAACAGCACAAGTGAAGCAATATGTAAAAATATACAGAAAGGAAACAATTTAAAAGATAGAGATTTATTTATTTGACGCTCAAGTCCATTGTAGTATTGAAATGAAAGGTTAAATATATATTGTATATGACCAGATAAGCACTATACCAATTCTTGTATAACTCGGAAATTCATTTGTAGCCCTCCCTTACCCCAACGAGAATAGGAATATATTGTTCTTCAATTCGTGTGTCTGCATATCCGTGCATCCACATATCCGCATATCCACTTAAAAGTACAGTATGGTCTGTGTATCCATGTATCCATGTATCCAGCCTTTTCAGGGGTGCAGCTTCAAAGTGGCAGGGTATTCTGCAGTTAAGCCAATTGTTATTTTTATAATATAGGTATACATTTGAGGAAATTGTTATTTTTATAATATGATTCAAGGCTCATTCTACCACAGGCGTCCCAGGCAACAACAGTAAATTTATACATTTTAAAAATAGCGGCCATTTGGCTACCCTGGGAACCAGAGGAAATACTCGCTGAAATTGAAGCATTTATATCAAAATAAGTCACAAAGTGTGAGGTTGTAGGTTGATCGTGAGTAGCCTCTGGCTGCAAACTGTTACAATCTCACTTCCATTCTGACCTTTGGTACAAAATCTGTAACTTGCCATACTGGCTGACCTGCTTTCTCTGAACAAGTAAAACTGGAACAACTTCGCGTTTTCGACGATTTTCCTTACCAGAAGTGCTTTCTCTAAAGATGTTACAAGTACTTCCAATCCCTTGTATAGCTAATATTAATATTGCAGAATCTACAAAAATTATTAGAACTAAAAACACATAATTTTAACTGACATAGCTTAGTTTGGATCGCTTGATTGTTCATGAATTCTTTGCATGTGGAACACATGTAAACAAGCTTTGACAGATCTTGTGTCACAGTCACCCACACTGTGCTCAAAAACCTGTTTTATGAGTAAAGCTATTTTGGTCCATGTGACAACTCAGCATGGACTTGTGAGATTGTAATGGTTTGCAGCTAGAGTCTACTCACAAGCTGCCTATGACACCACGCTTTGTGGCTTATTTTGATATGAATGCATCGATTTGAGTGAGTATTGCCTCTGGTACCCAGAGTTTCAAGCATGTACGAACATCCATTGCAGAGAAATACCGATAAATATAACACAATTTCGGTTTACCGGAGGCTCGCCAGCAACAAAGCTGGGCAAAACGTAACTGACACAGAGACTCAATGTGGTGAGGGAGGCAATTTGCATCACGTAGAGCCTCCGGCAAACTGAAACTGTGTTATATGTGTCAGTATTTAATGGATGTTTATACATGCTTGAAACTTGGCCAATGGGAAGAAACTTTTGTTTTGTGATGAAAGTGCAGGGTTCCCACAGGTCAGGGAAAAACAATTTTCCTTCAAGGTCAGGGAAAAGTCAGGGAATTTTGATTTGAGTCAGGGAAAATCTATTTTTTGGTCAAGTCAGTGAAAAGTCAGGGAATTTTGTATCAAATTTTTGTCATTGCTTACTCTTCTTACTTAGAAAATAGTTGCCTCAAGAAATATATCTGAAGTGTGTTTGGTTCACAGACAGCACTTGTACTCTCAGCAAAACGAGAGCTAGCTCAAACAAATGTAGGTCCAATTTTTCTATGAAAGCCTGGGGACAAATAAGTCACATTCCATTTTAGGCAAACCCACCATCTTGGATTTCTGAAAGGTAAATACCAATTTCCATCCATTTGCATCCTCATTCTCTAACTAGAGGGTCAGTGAAAATAGGTTTTGGTCATTGAAAAGTCAGGGAATTTTTTTCTGGCATATGAGTGGGAACCCTGAAGTGGGAGTTTGAGTGATAGCAAAGTTGGGAAGTGAGATAATTTTTGAGGGTAAGTTTAAAATTACTTTACGGCCTTTTTCTTTTGTTCTCTCTCTGTTTCTCTTCCTCCCTCCTTCTTCCCCACTTAACAGCTCAAATTCAGCATTCTGGTGGTCCCAGATTGACAACAGAAACATTAAGAATAGAGTACAAGATAATAGTGTTTTGATTTCTTATATTATTATATTAGAATTATTGATTTCATATTACTCAACTAAACCAAGCAGCTGCTGTTTTTAAATAATATATTAACTGTTATGGCCTGGGCCACCTGTGATTCCACACTCAATTTTTCCCTGAATTAAGCAGCAACACTGTCTGATAACAGCATGCTGTTATTGGACACCTGTCCTTGTTATCGGACAGATGACCGAGCCAATTACAATGAGATTTCCTGAATTCTGGCCAATCAGCAACAAGGACATAGACACTATTTATGACAGCAACCTACCTCAGAGGAACTGTGGCCAAACAGTCAAAATGGAGAAATTTTATACTTCTGACTTACACATAAAATTGTTTATTCTGAAATTGATGTTAGAGCACTTGGTCACTACATGTCTCTTCAAGCTCACTTCTTCAGATGTGTCCCTAGCTGCACTGATGAGCTGTAATACAGCAATATAAATAAATAATAGATTGGATCAAATCATAAATGATGTTTTACTTCTGACAGATCTGTTTTGTAATAGTTTATGCTTCAGTGTTCTAGATATATAGTTATGTACAAGTGCTCTGACAGCGATATTAAAATTCATTTAATTAATATAATACACCCGCCCCAAAGTCCATTTAATAGTTAGTGATTATGATTTTGTAGGCATTGATTATTTGTGTTTTTATAAAACTTGTAGAAAATCAACAGTCATCAGTGTCCAACCACTGCATACATCTTGGAACAAGAAACAAAAGGCCAGAATGGAACAAAGACTGCTCAGAGCTTATGAAAGAGGACTGAAAGATAGTGTGAAGAAAGAGAAGGAGGTTTGTTTAGTTGCTAATTGAAGCAGATGATCATAACTGATATAGTTGCTTGCATGACTAATATTATACTGCTGATTTGAACCATTTGTAGAACTTTTGTATTATTTTGTGTCAGCAGATATTGAAGGATTTAAAAACTTTAAAGGTTTGAGAATTTTCATTACTACATAATTTTAGGATGCTATGAGTTTTGGATTCTTTGATGGAAAACCCTTCCACAATACTGGCCTCTATGCCTACCCAGTGAAGGAAATGTTGTTACTCCACCCCTCTGAGAATTGGCCATTAGCTTCTGATCTCCAATTTATTGACAGTGGGAGTTTTAGATATGAACTTTTTGAATTCAAACAATTTAGCTAAGTACACAATAAAAACTGATCTTGTTTTGTGTTCAATTTGAATGTTTGCATTGAGAAAGAGAACTTGTGTTAGTTCTTGCTATTTACAAAGTTACCTAAATAGGAAAAAAGACAAAGAATTGAAGAAAGAAGAAAGAGGAGAGAAGAAAATGAAAAGAAATCCCAAGTTGTGCAAGTGGTAAGTGGGAAATGATACGCAAAGTACTCAATTTGTCAGGCTTTTCTCAAACACTACCAGCTATGCTGTGGGCACATGAGCACAATCACATGGGTTGGGCTCACTAACCCTGAAATGTTGCCTGGAGATCCTGTACATATTTGTATGATATCACAAATCACATTTTGACTAACAGAAACCAGAATTACCAAGTTATTGTGTCAGCTACTACAATACTTCTTTTCTCATTTCACGTTTTACAGGAAGTCTCTAATTCTATCTACTGTATATATTGTAAAATGTTTTTGTTGTGGTATTTAGTTTACATTCACAAATTCAAAATACAGTTGTGTGCAAGGAAATGCCTATAGGGCCAATATGAACCACAAAGTTATCAAGTTTGGAACCGGATTGGTTAAGTTTAAATACTTACAAAACAGAGAGAGAAAGACGTACACTAAAGAAGAGAAAATAGTAAAAACAATTAAAGTTAAAGAGAGCCGTTTTGTTTGAGTAGCAGATGTTGTTTCACCAAATCTGAATGTAGTACCGTAATGTTTTATTAATATTTTCGTTGTTCACAGCCCTCCTTCTGAGAAAGGATCATACCGGATTTTATATGCATTTGTTCAGCACGATTTTGTTCTAGTCACAAGATTAACATGCTGCCATTTTGAGGGTCAGTACCTTTGGGAACGAATTTCTGAATTGCAAGGAGAATTACTAACTTATGTGTGTCCCAATATGCACTGTTGACAAACTTGGCTTGCGGTTTTCACATATGGACATATAAAATAGACCGTGATAAACGTATAAAATCGGCAAGTGAGTCACCAGCTTAAACACTTCAGTCTGAAGATCACTTTGTGGTAGCTCGCAGTTTAGCTGGACAGTCGTATGTACCGTATGAAATTATTCTTATTAACGCGTAGATTGTTTGTTTTATCGATTTATCAAGGATTTTGAGGTCGCTGAGAGTGTGACTTTATGGAGTTGAGGTCGCTGAGAGTGTGACTTTATGAAGTTGAGGTCGCTGAGAGTGTGACTTTATGGAATTGAGGTCGCTGAGAGTGTGACTTTATGAAGTTGAGGTCGCTGAGAGTGTGACTTTATGGAGTTGAGGTCGCTGAGAAGTGAGAGTGTAACCTTATGGAGTTGAGGTCGCTGAGCGTGTTACTTTATAGAGTTGAGGTCGCTGAGAAGTGAGAGTGTAACCTTATGGAGTTGAGGTCGCTGAGCGTGTTACTTTATAGAGTTGAG
>JANSTR010156573.1:0-10379 GCA_025434805.1 Antipathozoanthus remengesaui
AGTGGTTTGAATGATTGTTATGCACCTGTCAATGGTGTGCCCCAGGGGGGGGGGGGATTGGGGATATCCACGGAGATTGGTAAGAAATTTCAGCCCGAGGGTGGGGAGTTGGATATATCCACCAGGCTGTGTGTGGGAAAGATTGACCGGCGCCATTTTGGCAGGAAAACACAGCCTCAAGGCACTTCGATTGGCAGAAGCTTTAAATTTGTCCCTTGAAAAGGTAAGATATTTTGTATTTCATCTTGTGACTATTAATATTTGAACAACGTTTCACTGGCAGTGTAGAAAATCACTTTTAATAAACTGTGTTTATGTGTTTAAGTGTTTAGGTGTTCTGTATTATGCAAATGATTATTGATTGTTCGGTGATCAGTTTTGTTCTGTTCTTTGCTTGAACCAGAAGTTGGTATATTTGCCCTTGGGTAGGGTACTTTGACATAAAAATCTTGTCCAAGGGTGGGGAAATTGCCCCAAAAAAGGCAAGAAATGTCAATCCCCATGGGTATCCCCGATCCCTCTCCCCTGGGGCAAACCATTGACAGGCCTGTGCATAATGACATCATCAATTTCAATGAGTCTTCCTTAACCCTTGACATACAGGCATTGCTAAATTTGCCCAGAGTGTCCTCATATACTGCACCTTCCATGTATGTATTCTGTATTTTGTGTGGATGACAGGTTTCTGTGAAGTTGGCAGTAGTGGTAAAAACTCTCACAGTCTAGTAAACTTCTTCACAAGAGATTACAGAGTGTCAAATAAACATAATTGGTAAGCGTAGAATTACTGACAGTCAAGAATTATTGAGAATTAATATGTCTCATATTGTAACAATATGATGTAGGCATTACAATTTTGAAAATCATAACCAAACCAGGATATTAATTATGCTTGCACATGGACACTGAAATTATAAATGGCTTTCCTTAGTGAGTAATGAAGGTTGATTTTTCTGTGCTGTAAGCACAAATCAACTTTGTGTAGTAAGCAGTTGGGTGGACTAGTAAACCAGGGCCCTTACAACTAGTCTAACTGTTTCATCTAAAACAAATTTCTGTCCCTGGATGGTGTATTTAAAGAGATACTGTACATGCTGATAAACTGACTAGGGCTGAAACCTGAAACACTAATTCCCCCAAGTCAGTTGAACAACTATAACTATGAAGACTCCACATATTGTCCAGATTTGCTTGAACCTCTATACACATCTCTACACTGGAATGCACTTCTATACAATGGCACACACTTGTTTGCACTGGAACACACTTCTATACATTGAAACACACTTCTCTATACTGGATAAGAGGCCTGATTATCTGTTTATGTTTCAGGAAGCATTCAGTTTACTAGCATACGCTGACCCATGGATGAGTCCTGTTGGCTACCTGCTAGACCCTCTTCAACGAGAATCCATCTGTTCCTCACTAAACAGTGCTATCTTAGGTAAGTGGTCAGTCCACAGGTTCAGGCAGGATGAGTACAGTGTTTGCCATGCTAATCCCCAAGCTTTTGTTCATAAATTTACAAGATAATAAAGTCTTAGTAAGTGCTGTATGTTGCAGTTGAATTCATAACTCCAAATAAGAAATGGGAAAAGTTTTGTAATTGTAAATGCTTTTCCAGTAATTTCAGAATGCATAAGGATGACTGTTTTGTTGGAAATAATATCACCAGATCAGTTAGATGACACTTTTTGCTTTCCCTTCAGTTATTCTCAAGTTTATGACTTGTTAATTGATTTGTGGTTCTATGAGGCAGTGCACTAATTGGATGTGGAGTTACATTTATTTCAGGTTAAGTAGCTGCCAGCATCAAAAATAATGTGTTTTCTATATATTTTAAGCCTGTTTTAAAATAAATAAACTTTTTACCACTGAGTAGCTCCTTCCATTACGGAGAGCACTTGAGAAGATTAATGGATTGCTGGAAAAGCTCTGTGCTTCACACTTCCTTTAAAGATTCACTTTGACGTGTGTGCACATCATTTTTTATGTGCACAGTATTTCTTAAAATTATGTATTATTTTGCCCATATACAGAAATATGCAGCATGTTGCATTAATGCAATCTTATATATATACAATGATGCATTAATTTACTTATATGTAATCATTATTAGTTATTGACTGGCCTTTGATTAAGGCATTGCTCCTGTTAGTAGCCCTCTAAACCTTTTATTATAATGTAACACAGCTGTTTATGAACAATCTGTAATTAATTTACACTTTGATCATTTTGCCGGTTATCTTACCCTATAGTGTTGACCAAAATATTATTTTCTAATTATCCAATTAATGATAATTGGATAGCAAATAAATATTGTAATTGAAGACTGTGAGTGGCTATGCTAATTACTGATCCTAAAGTCACTGAACAGGCTTTATAATATAATAAGTAAGAGGACTATCTACATGCTGTCCAATTTTGGAAATAAATGCATGATAAAATTCCTGAAAGCAAAACAGGATTTGACCAGTGGCCTTGTTCAATTTTAGCTGTGCTTCGATTTTTTTCATCCATTTATTTCCAAATTAGACAGCATGTACATACTGTAATATACTAATATGGACACATTAATTTTGTATATCTGTGGGGTTTTTTTCAGAGTCACACCAACTTCCAAAGCAGCCACCATTGGACTTGATTCTTGCTCAGGCACAGGAGTGTGTAAAGTTTATGTCAAAGAAAAGTCTTGGCGCCTGTGCATTTGCTAGTTTAGAGGATTTTGTACATTAACCAGTCTGTGCTTGAGGTTGCCATAATGATTGCATCAGGCTGTTCAACAACCAGAAACTTTGCAAGGTCAGCCGCTTGTTGCAGGTCAATGGTACCTCTTGATATAAAAAGATGGTATGAGCACTTTGAATTTTGCAACATTTGTTCCGAGGACACCTAAGTCACAGAGACTGTGAGTGCATGAAGCCATTCAAGCTCTAGTGGAACAGCACTGCAGATGAACAGTTTGCAACCTTTCTCCCAAGGATATTCAGCTACATGTAAGTTATTGATATGAAGCCATGCAAGCTTTATTGTAACAGCTCAGTTATCGTGACTGCAGAGTAGCCAGCTATGATGTGTTGGTTGTTGACACTTGCAGTTAAGTGAAAGTTCCAAGAACTCCTTGAAATGAGATACCAGAACCTCTCTGAACACAAAGCTTTACCTTGCAAATTAATCATAATGTAACTGGTACACTAAAATTTTATGTTATTTTCATTTTAAGTGCACCACTGAAGACTAAGAGAGAAACTCAAGCAATACTCCTGTTTTTTTTCTCTTGCTTTTTTAAGCTTTCCTTTTACATTCACTTTTGTAAGTGCCAGTAGTGATCATGACTTTAGTTAGTAGGGTTTGACTGGAGTTGGTTTCATAATATGGAGAGTTAATATTGATAATTAGTGAAATTAGCAGAATGGATTGCAGCATTGAATCACAGGCTGGCAGCAAGATAGACATGGGTATTACTGATCAAAGCATAAATTATCATAATTATGAATAGGTTAACCTGTTTTGAAGTGATGCAAGCCATCATTTTTGTAGGATAACAATTTTAGTTCTCAGACTACATACGTAGCTGATTTGGACATGCACAATCTTGTAATCTACCATACCGAAAAAGGTAGCAGCTGTACATTTGACCACAATGCCATGCAAACCCAACTCAGTGATTCACTGAACATGGAAGACCATTGTTTGGGAAATGTTTCCATGCACTAACTACATTGTGTATGCTAAGTTTGAAGTTTTTAGTTAATTTCTCTTTGTTCTTATAAGCATTTACATGATTTGCACATGCTAGGAGTTACCAGTTGTCATCTTTTCTGTTATGATCTGACAATTGACTATGAACCAGATTTCTTAATTAGCAGGTTCTGTAAATCTCCTGATTTCACGATTGGCCATTTTGCAAAGCTTGTTTAAGGCAAGAGGTGGACAAGTTTGATTCTGCATGAAACAAGAGACAATTAAATTATTTAATTGAACAAAGATGAACTTTCAGCTACAACTTGAAACTATTCAAATTTATCAGTAAACTACAGTAGGGCACTCAATATTGACAGAGGCAACACAGAAATTGGCTGGTCAGAACCCCGTTGTTTATCCTGGAAGCAAAAACAACAATCAAGATTAACTAAATTGTCCAGTTTACATTGTAGTGCAAACGAGCATGTTTCCAACAAGCATAATATTATTTTGATTTTCTAGTCAACATTAATTACTGCTTCAATATATTATTAGAACATAAAGCATGAATAGCCAGTATTTGTTTTGTTTTCAGAATATAAATAGACATCTTTCAGTATTTTGATGCTGTCAAGAATGGACAATTTGGTGAAATGGACACTGAGTCCTATGTCTTTGCATGTGAACCATAGTAAGCTGTGATTGATCATGTGAACACATGGATTGGATGCTACTGCAGCAGCAATCCACCATACAGAAAATGAATTGGCAGAACTTTGTACATTTGACCACAATAATGTACCTTGAAAACCTAATTCACTGAATAGCTGAACATGGAAGTCATTGTTTGGAAAACATATTCCTTGCAGTAACAACATTATGTATGCCAGGTTTGAAGTTAATAGATCCTTTCTGTACGTTTTTATAAACATTTCATATTTTTTGTACACTATGCTTGAGGTATTGGTAAATGTACTAGTTGCCATCTTGTTCATAATGATACGGAGAGCTCTGATTTATGCTTCTTAGGTGCTTTCAAAGTGCTCACCTAAGAAAGGGACTTGAGTTGCACTCAGCCTGTCTCAAGTTTCCAATTTCTTGAAACAACATGTCATCAAGAACATTAACACGTTAGCGGTATGCACCGTGGATTTTCCAACTCTAATTAAAAATTCTTTGTAGTTCTTTGTTGATTCACAGTGGTGTGATGCGAAATCAGTGTACATTTTAAAATAAATGCAGACTTCTCCTGCATTATATGTCCGGAGAAAAAAAGGAATATGAACTGCGAGTTTTATCATTACTGCCCACATATACATTTCAAAATTTAGGCACTAACCTTAATTCAGTTATTAGAAGAAGCGCTATTAACGACAATCGTTTTTAAACAAGAAAAATTGCAGATCTGCAAAGTGATGTGGAGGGCAAACAACGTTCTTTAGTATTTTAAACATGGTTTTCTGATTTTTGGATACTATTGAACCGATAGCCTGCTTAAAAGGAATAAATTAAGTTTGCATCTCCTTATTCCTCCACAAGGCCCATTACATTTGACTGTTGAATTGTTTATTCAAAACACTGTGTTATAAACGGCAATGGCTGAATGGCATTCTGGATTCAACTATAATCCTTCATATTTTTTGACACACACTCAAATATTTTAAATAAGCTAAAGTAAAAATGTTACTATTGAGTCCGACATGTTCTACTTTATGTTCTGGTCACTTCCTTCTCAACTTTCTTATTTTTTCCGCTGAAGTAACTCCAAAAATGGGATAATCCAAGTTAACGTTTGTATCTTTGTAAAATGGCCAGGTACTGTCAGTTACTCTCATTCCCACTAAAGTGTTTTGTTGACATCCGTTTGCCTGACACAGTTGACACCAAAATCTGTTGCTGACATCTACAAAACATTCTCAGGCGGGTCAATTATTATTTTACATAGACCTTTGTTTCTAGTATCAACCTGCTGACAGTGCGCATAAATCCTAGCTCTCCATATCGTTATGGTTAGGTCAATTACAAGACTGTCCACACATTGCATGTAATTACAGCATTATCCATGGTAATCCCATTCATTCTGCAAAATACTAGTAACAGCTCAAACAACAATAAATTGGGACCAAGCATTTGCATGACAGTTTGCTTTTATTTAGTTTATTTTTGGACTAAAATAATGTTCTGTTTCAATGTCTTCCCAAGTCTTTCGACAATTGCTTGTTTACAGTCTGTTGTTTGGGAAAGTGGTGTACTGATTTGATTTTTGAGACTTGGAGTAACTCGAAGAGTTTGAGGCCTGCTCAAATACTGCATAGTTTAATCAAAAACAGTATTATTATAAATTATGTTTTGGTCATACACAACCATTTGAATTCAAAGAAATTACCAAACTTCCATTCATGATGTAATTTTACAAACCAACAGACTGCTGCTGAGCATGCTTGGCGGTGACCAAAGACTGAGAATGCTCCGGCTTGGCTGAGCATAAATAATTATTAATTTTACTTATTTTTTTCTTGGTTTCCCAGAAAATATGTCCAAAAAAGTAATATTAGAAGTTACAATATTAAATGAGCATCTGTACTAGACAGGTAAAAAAATCCATATGACCGAAAGATTTTATTGTAGTAATTGTGACAGGCAAAGTGGTATACCTGTACTATCCAAGACTATATTCAACATAGAATTTTTATTTTCCTCTCATAATGTTTTGAATTGACCTTTAAATGCTTGGTTTCATCGTTTTATTTTTATATTTCATGACAGGGGAAACATGCAGTTAAACGGTCATGCAAAATTCTATACTGTAATAGTCACAAAGCATTCAGAAAAGTTTTTGTTTTTATGCAGCTGACATCTGAATCTGGAGCCTTTTACATATAATTATTAGACTTTTGATGCCATCAGTGATTTATTTAAGCTACAGCTTAGACATTTCAAAACAAGCAGCAGGCCAAAGTTCTAATATCTTTCATTGCTATGTCTTGATTTCAAACATCAAATGGCAACTGTTCTGCTAGCCATAGTTACCACAATTGGTTGGTAAACTGTGTCCAAGCCTGGCTAACTGTAGAGTCAGTATAAGCAGCTGGATGAACAACTGTTTCCCTCAAACACTGTGTTACTGAGTTCTCCTAAACTGTCTCCAGAGCTTCCTTGTGCACAGGTTGTGAGAAATTTGCTTTTTATATTTTAATAGTATATAGTTTGTTTATGGTAGTTTGCTTTAGAATCATGACTTTATTATTAATCAACATATTCAATGCATGTGGTTCATGAATGAATAAGATACATGCTGATAAACTGGCTGGGGTTGAGAGGGTAATGGAAGGGAACTCTGGCACATCCCGAAAATACATGTATTTGTGTTGGGGTTTATTATAATTATGCCAGTAAGAAGCCATCATCCTGAACAAGTATTCAGAAGGGTTTAATAGTGTGTGACTGTGTTCGTCTATTCAGACATGTATTCCTAGCTTTGTTAATTGTTTCTTAAAATAGTACTTAGCAAATTTATAGATTATAGGTGGTTTGTTCAAACTGTTGTGATTCAAGTTTCATCTAAACCATGTACAAATCACGAGATTTGGATTAATTAAACATGAATAGTTTCACCTACAAACTGTTAAAGCGATATGCAAAGTATTCTTGATACAACCCACAAATTAAGCATAGGTTGAAAAAAAAACCAAATTTCTTCTTCAAGATGTCTTCCAGCAAAGAATGGTGATGGTTTATATTAATTATTATAATTATTTTGTTATTTAACTATCTGATCTTGATTTTGATATTTTAACCATGTGTTGTGTTAGAGTTATTAAGTTACTATTGTACTTTAGATCAAACAAACGATATTGGTTGAAGAAAATAAAATACACAAAGCAATTACTGTGGTTATTCCTTTAATGTGTAGTTACTTGAATGTCAAAATAATTATGGTCAGAGTACCATACTATATACCTGACTGAATTCAGTTCTACACAAGAAAAGTTGAACCTCACTTTTTACACCAACACAAAATTCAATGGCTTTCCTATGAAATACATCAATTTATTTTGTAGTTTATTACTAAAGCTAAATAGAAACATTCTCAATACTAGTATTTGGAGGGTGGTATTACCATTAATCAGAATCTGACAGCTTCACACCATTGGCTTTCTGCCATGTGAAAATGTGGAATCCCTACTAACTACAAAGTAGACTAAAGACAGAACTTTGGGAGGTACAATGCACAAGAAGTGTACATTACTCCTGGTTGTTAATCACTCTTCATTAAGGATGTCTTTTTTCCTCACACTGGGCAGTGAAGAGACTGCTATAAAAATTATGTCTAAGACAAACATACAACAGCCGATACTTGAAAACTAAAATATATACCGTATTCGTTTGAAATATTCCTTGAAGAAAAACCTTAACAAGACATCATACAATTATTCCACAAACTGAGTGACTTGAAGCGCTTACGGCATGTTCACACTAGAGACGCAAATACAAGCGCAGACGCAGACTCAAGTGCAAGGACATTCACACCAGCGATGCAAGCAACACTTGCATCTGCGTCACCCCCATTCACAGTTGGAAATTTATGAAGCAAGAGCAAATGCAAGCGCAAGGTGTGCGCAAGAAAAAGGAAATTTTCCATTTTCTAGCTTCAGTATTTGCGTCAAGTTACATTCACACTTGTTTTTATTGCTCTTGCATCTGCCCTTGCGTTAGCACCCATAATCAAGATCATAGGGAGGGGGAGGGGCAATTTGCTGCCCCAAGCAAAATAGATTTAATATAAAGTAATGCTATATTATTACCTGAGAGGCTGATTGGTCAAGATCGGTGGTATTTCAGCATAATTTTGAATACCTAGATGTGAAAATGACAGTTTCCTGCCATTAAGCCAAGTGGCGTGTGCTTGCCATCTAGTTTCCCACCATTAAGTGATGTGTGTTTGCCAGCTAGTTTCTCACCATTAAATGATGTGTGTTCAGCAGTTGGTATCCCATCATTAAACAACATGCTCTCACGAGCTAATTTCCGACCCTATAACAGTTGCTGTTGCAGAAATTTCTCTGCCAGCTATATTTAGTATAAACAAATAATAGCATGATTTGTACATGGTATTTGGCACAAATATTTTAAAAGTTGTTTTGTGGCTTGTGAAATTATGTAGACCAATTTTGAAATATCACTGGTGATATTTATATCAAACAAACCATGCTAGTACCTATACAAATATAAAAACTGGATAATATACCAACATGCACCATCAACCTAACAAACTTTAACCCTTAAACGTATATGCTCACAACACTAACATTAAAGTCGAGGGGGGTTATTTGAACCCCCCCCCCCCATAATTTTCGTAATATTTGTCCACTTGGAGTAAAATTTGCTATAGCTAAACTCCTAATTAAGTACGAAATTGTTGCTAATTAGTTTCCATGGTAATCACAAGCAAAAACAATGTCAATTTCGCCTTGGATTTGCAAAATTTAAATTTATTGCTATTTTTCCATCCATCACGTAACAAACTATACAAAAACAAATCTTTATCATTTTTCTCACAATTTATGCATGATGACGTCACTTAGTTAGCGTCAAAACATTTCTCATTAATCTGGCTACAGTTACTGGAACAGAAAGTTTGGTGGCAATAGCTTTAAACCCTGATTTTTTGCTCCAAAAACCTGTGGTGAGGTATTCAAAATGTGCAATTTACAAAATATAAACCTAATTTGCATAATTTTCCTCATAATTTATGCATAGTGACGTCACCTACCTAGTGCCAAAATATTTTTCATTAATCTGGCTACAGCTACTGAAAGTTTCCTTGCAATAGCTTTAGACGCTAATTTTTTAGACCCAAAAACCTATTGGGGGGGGGGGGGGGTTGAAATAATCCCCCTATATGTTTAAGGGATAGTGTTGCCCCCCAACCAGAATTGCTGCCCATGGCACAGGCAATAAGATGAAAACATTGTAACTTGTAATAAATATTTGTATTTAAACATGAACCTGACAAACAGGCTGTCCAAATCAATAAGATTCAGTATATCACTTTTATTTGTAATGAGGTATAAGTTGTACAACAAGGTAAGTAAATGAGTATTAATATTTGCTAAAATAACTACTACCAGGGGGTGCTTCTATAACAGGGTTCCCACTCAAAATGAGGAATGAAATTTAATTTTCCATGACCAATAATGCAAATAAATGTGTGCGATGTGTGTGTGTCATTTCCATTTTCTCAACACACTTTTGCTCAAAATTATAGGTTTTCAAAAAATTTTATTCAGCAGAGGTAAAGGCCCAGAAAAATAATATAAGATTCCATGACTTTTCTATGACCTCAGCAATTTCCCCTAAATTCCATGACTTTCCAGGCCTGGAAAATGCATTTTTAAATTCCGTGACTTTTCATGAATGACTTTTCATGACTGTGGAAGCCTGTATACTATAATCTATTATAATGAAAACTACTGTTGGGTCGCTCAGTGTATTTCTAGTGCTTAAATCACCATACATAATATTTTTCAAAAATCAGATCAGGAAAATTCACCATTTTACTTCAAATATATATTCTCATTCTTTTGATAATTAAATTGTGATTATTAATTTTGCACAGAACATTAGGCTCGGTATCCAGTTGCTGTTCGGGGATGAGCCCGCGGGGTGTGTGCGGGCTCATCCCCGAACAGCGG
>JANSTR010156584.1:0-10378 GCA_025434805.1 Antipathozoanthus remengesaui
GGACGGCCTGCATAATGTTTTGTTGAAGGTGTCAGAGTTAGTTTGAGTGAAAGTAGATATGGCTAAAAATCACCTTCCTGGAGCAGATATCGCACTGAAAGCATAACTCTAAACGCGCTTCAAACCGAATCACAAAATATTACGTTGAACGGTGAAATAAGCGTTGATATAATAACGACGTGCCAGATTAAAATGCGAGTTAAGTTAAACAGAAGATCAATTTTAGTGCCCTTGATGTACTACGGGATACCCCTTTTCTGTTATTGCTGTAGATATCCGCAAACAGATTCGTAGATAAAAAATGATAGCAGTCAGTCGTCATTTCCAACCCTTCCTCTTTTCAGGACTGATGAACATGTCAAATCACTATGGGAGGTACAGAAAGAGCAACCATTGTTCCAAACTGGCCAATCACAGACGCTCTGGTGGAATGACACTCGGGACTCAACACAAGCTTCACATTCAAGTCATTGCCGCCAGCATCACACCACATATCCCCAGCCACCAACCCGTCCCCATAGCTGGTACGGAACACCTCAGCTACGAAGCTCAAACTTTCCAGGAAGCAAAGCTCGGCCACCCAGCATGCATGAAATCCCTCCTGATAGACGGTCTTTTGGAGCCAGTGGTCGCAATGGTGGAGCCGTTGCTAAGATCCCAAAGGCTTATACTGCAGAACCGTACAAGTCACGCTCACTTCCGCATTACTCTACCAGTAACGATCTCTCTAAGAATGTCACAAAAAGTGATCATTCAATCTCGATGTCTAGGTCTCAGTCATCGAGTGTCAGTTCATACGTGGGTTCCATGGAAGATCGAGATGGAGATTACCACGGAGTGTACTCGGCATATGATGTGTCAAGTCGCTCGCCATACACCGTGTCGGCACACCGACGCTACAGCCAATCAAGTTTGAGCTCCTCAAGTACGTCATGGAATCAGTCGTCACCTTCCCTTGGGTACCAGACCCCCAAGACATCACGGGAGTCTATTCACCAGTCCAGTCACCAAGTTAAGGTTTTGGAGTCACACGAGTATTATGAAAGGAAATCTTTTTCAGAATTGTCACCTGTCTCGGAGGGAGGGACACAGCTACATCAAAGCGACTGGAAAGCAGAGCCAAGACTTGACTCTAAACCACAAGAACAGTACTTTAGTACCTCATACAGCATTTGTCTTAGTAAGAAACCTACCTCCAGACTTTCACCACCTGAGCCAAATGTTACAAAGAGTGAAACACTGTCAAACGTTCCCCAACCATATGAATCAAAGCCACATACAAAGCTGAATGTTATGCAAGCAGGTGAAACGAGCATTAGTCAGAACTATTCTAGTGTCTGTGAAACATACGATGGAGAAACTCGCAGAGCTATGGTCACGCAAGGAGTTTCTGAAACTAGTGTTATTCAGAGGCACAATCATGCCGGTTACGATTCAGAGTCACGCAAAGTTCTAGTCACGCACACCACTATGGACCAAAGTCGGTCACATTCTAATGTGTATCAAAACCGTGATCGAGAGTCACTCAATGTTCCAGTCACACAAACAGAAGGTTCAACTGGTAGAGCTTATCAAACTGTGCAGAGAGATAAAACTGAACCTAAAGCCAACAACTCTCCTTCAGTAAAAGATCTGGCGAAGAGATTTAGTGGTTGCTATGATGATGAAGTTCATGGAGATATGAGAAAAGTTAAAGCTGAAACATGGCCTAAGGTTGTACATGTACATGACGCAAGCTTCTATGACAATGACGTAAAAGAATACACCGTATATCCCGAAAGAGGTTCACAAGATGATTATTGTCATAGTCACAGTGAATCTAGGGAAGTAACTGGTGTTAAGCAACGACGCACAAAAAACAACTACCAAAGTACTCGCCCCTGTGATAAGTATGAGGATGAAAGAGATTTTAAGAGTGACCACCTTCGGGTCGATTTTGCCAGCACGACCGAACAACAAAAAGCCATTTCAGTAAATGATAAAAGAGTGTCAATACCCAAAAGTCTTCTCGATTTGGAAAGAAATGACAAAACAGACCATCCGGTCAGAAAAGACTCCAGAGAATGTGAAATCGAAAGACCGGCGGTGATAACTCGTCAACGGATAGACGGCTTTACCAAACCTGAAGACACAGATAACTCACTAAATGTTGTTTATAGAAGAAAGAATTCCAGAGATGTAAATGGAATCGGAAATGGTCCTGCGCCGAAAGTCCCACCGCGGCCCAAATCGTTTCCCGCTGGTACCGCGAGTGAACCTGTGATGCAGAGAAGTGATACGTCATACTCAACCCAAGGTTCAGTGAAGAGTTTGGACACTGATGGAATCTCGCACCGGTTAAGTCTGCAAGAACTCATCCGATTGCACGAGGAGCGAATTGCTGTACATGCACGTAGCGCAATGGCTTCGTCGCACGCGCAGATTTATCTCAAGCGACCAGTTTCAGATTTAGTGCCCCATGGAAATTCTGCTGAGCGCTACTGTGAGCGAGGGCCTGGGTCCAAAGATCAACAGAAAGGAGTGGAGTTTACACGAGTCTGCGAGAGTGACGTAACTACTTCAAAACGAAGCGATGATTCGTCTAAGAGTGGTGAATGGCGTTCTTCAACGTCGCAGTACGAAATTAAGGAAGTACAATCAGCCAACGGGACTCCAATCAAAGTAATTGAGTTGAGAGACAAGGAAGCGATTTCTCCTGTAGACTATGAAACAAAAGAGCGTTCTGCAAGGTGAGTTGTTCTTTTCAGTTAATTTGAATAAGTATTAAGCTGCATCTGCAGAGTTCATCAAGGCCATTAATATACGGTTTAGGCGGGTACAGTTCAGTTTCTATCATTATAGCAGATGTTGGTATGTAGTTTTATTACTACTCGTATGTTTAAGCCAGCTATTTTTGCGTGTAACTTCAACCCAAAAGTATATCTTTTTGCAGTCATAGCTTTATCCATATGATGTACGTGACTTATAGTAATATTACAATTCAGATAGATTTCTTCTTCAAATTTGAAAGAATGCTTGTTCCTTCGTTAATCCATGCATTAAATTCGTTCCCGGCTTTGAAAATAAAAGCAGTATATAAATATGAGGTACAAATATGTTTTTGTTTACAGAGTCAAGCGCCACAGAACAATAGGCATTGTTGGTGTAAGGCAACAGATCGATCGAGCAACAGAAAGCACGCCCTTGGAGACTAAACCTAAACGGCACACGGCCATCGGAATAGTAAGTGTCAAAGCCCTGCCCACTAGCTCCCAGTTGCCGAGACGGCCGGTGGAAGAGGAGGTTGTCGTGGAAACTAGGCCAACAAACGTGGTACAGTCGTCTGTAGAGGACGGTCTTGAGGATTTAGCCATTCTTGTGGAGAACTCGAAGAATGGTGATAGGAGAGAAGCCGGGTTGAGAGATCGAGGGAGAAGCGACAAAGTGGAAGACGCTGTTGCTGTTGTGAGGAGAAACCAGTGTCAAGAACCAGATGAAGAAACAAAACAAACATTCCAACCCTCTAGTGTAACGCAGGTCAACCAGTATCAACAGCAAGAGTCACCTTTTGCCAGTGTCACGCAATCTGCCCAGCCCAATGTCGTTACGCAATCCAGTAATCACAATGATGTCATAGAATCAAATCATGACGATATCGTCACGCAATCCACTCAGAACAATATCTCGGCATCGGATATGTACGGAAATTCAATAGAAGATGGGTCCGCACTTTTTGGCAGCACAAAACCTCGACCATCAGCAGAGCCACTTCCTAACAAGACAAAACCTTTACAGCAATCCCAACAAACGACTAACCCAAGGCCCGGTGAAGCAAGTAATACGTACATTTTTCCTAAACCGTATTTGTCTGCTAAAGCTATCCCCGTGGCTCAAGTGTCACCCGTCAGTCCTGTTACCCCGTCACAACAGGCAGTTTTCCCGTTCAGTGAGAATCACATAAGAAATTCCCCTCTGTCGAGCACTAGCTCTGCACGTGAAATGTACGAAACGCGATTGGCCCTTCTAAATCTTGTTCCTTCGAGCATGAACCGTGCAACAAGTGTAGGGGTAGAGAGACATTTTTCAGAAGATAACAGTGCGATTTCAACGTCGTTTCACGCACAACAACGAAGGAACGAGCCGTTAATGACAGCACTAAAGGAGCACTGGGTGGACCCGCGAACTGAAACTCTCTACTTGCAGCTAATCGATCAGTTGCGCAGAGAGAACCAAGAAATGAGAGAGAAGTTTGATAGCGAGAAACGGGACTGGAAGCAAAAATACGAAGAACAGAAAAAGGTTGCGAATGCGTATCAGAAACTCGAGGATCGATATCGCCGAAGAGTTCACGAGCTCCAGGACGCGCTCAGTAACTGCTCGTGTCAGGGCTTTTTGGTTGCCAAGGATTCTTCTATTCTGGGAACACCCGTAACGTAAGTACTCATTTATGGTAAATATCGTTTGTGGTAGCAATAGTCAGTGAATAGCGGGCTGTATGAAGAGTTCATATCCGCTCAAAAGGGGTGAAGGCTAAAACTTTCATCATCAAATTTTGATTATGGACGTGTTGGCCTTAACTCTTTCCCTACTCAATCCCGATTTCAAATAAACCTAGAATGTCCTAACTTTTGAAACAGTTGACAAAACTCTATAAAGTAACCATCCATTTTGTTTGTCTCGAAGAGTAGATTCTCAAAATGTTCATTGTTTCATGAAATTGAGAAGTTGACAGTTTTTATAAAGTTTGATAAATTTACTAAACTGATTCAAAGTCAGCAGGGAAAGGGTAAATCTATTCTCCAGTTTGAGCTTATAAGATTTCAGTATTAGTACCAATCCTGGTGAAAATTCAGATGTCACTAGGCCTGTTCCATAGTGGTGTCCTTTCTTTCGCCTCGCATATAGATACCCTCCTCACGGTGCTGGTGGGCATCTCATTTTTAAAAACAAAATAATATATATCCTATCCGTATCCACATCAAATTAATCCCAGATCGAGTTACAAGCTTGAGATGCTAATTTAATCGTATCTAGATCTCATTGAGAGTTTAGTAAAGATTTAAATTATCCAAAGACTGTTCGTAAAGAGATTTAACTACAATCCTGGCCAAAATGTTCGGGACACTCAATAGTTTTTACTTTGCCTTCCTCCCCTCTCCCCATTCAGTGTTGACATATTTGAGGAGGAAAAGGTTAGCATAGTAGCCAATACTTTACTTCAACATTGTATAAGGGGGGGGGAGGTAAGGGGGGAACGGATTGAACCAAATGAGTTTTGAGACTTGAAAATTGAGCTTGCGTTATAGCTAGTGCAAAACTACGCTTAAAATAGACTAGAGAATGTCCCAACTCTTTTTGTCCAGGATTAACTAGGATTGTAGGATCTATGAATAATCACAATACTGTAATTAGCTCTCATTAAGATGTAAATGTCTTCTAGGTGATGTGTCTAAACTGAGAGTGCGCGAGAACTGTTGACAAGTTTCCACTTTCCCTAGCTTTCTTCCCTCAATTGTTCTTATCTCATTCTTTCACTATGTCCTCGTCTCCCCTCCCCTGATGCCCCAACTGTTTTGAAGGATAGAATTCACCATTCTTGTATTAGTCCAATATGTACGTCTTATAGAATAGTCTGGGGGAAAAAACTCTGCGTTTTTTAAATACCCGTATATGTGTTGACGGGGGCTAAATCTCCTAACTTCTTTTGGGGGTTTATTTATAGGGGTGACAAAGTAAACGAGGCTGCGAAAGCGAACAATAGCTCTGGCCTTCGTATAATCGACGAGATGGAGGAGTGGGTAACGGAGCAATCGCGCAACACCAAAGCGAACAATGTTGCTACCAGCCACGACAGCCTGATAAGTTCTTCCTCGGACCTTACGGGTATGGGCTGGGATGACTCATATGATATGGTACCTCGTGGTCCTGGACAAATAGACCATGTAAATGGTACACACGTGTAGCAGCTTGGGTATGTGGGCAAAGCTGGATATCTTCTTCCCAGTTAGTTTAACAGAATTGTTCCTCCTCCGTACACTATTCACGCAAAATACATTGTTTGGTTATAAGAATAAAGATCATATAAAGCAAACTCATTTACGATGAAATGTAAGATCTAGCTCTCAACCTGTTTACAAGGAAGCTATGAAGATACATTTAGAGAATTTAGTAGCAAGTCATGTGGCGTATTTAGGGCTGCAGGGGTTTTCAATACTTCAAGAAAATCCAAGGTTTATATTATGTACAAAATCAGTGACTAATGTTTCGGGTGTGCACTGAGATTCGGAATATCCTGCATTAGTTATAAACCCGACAAGAGAATAGTACTGTTGCTCCCACTGTTTGATTAATCAAACGCCTAACATTCAAGTTACTATTCCGTCGTAGCAGCTCCGTAATATAGTGACCTTACGCAACGACGGCAACGTTAACGAGAACGGCTGTTATAGATTTTGAAGTTCCCGGTTTCTTTTTCCTTCTTTGACTAGAGTCAAACCTCTCTAAGACGGACACCTTCGGGACCGGCCTCAACTTTCCGTCTTATAGAGGTGTCCGTCTTATAGAGACTCGAGGTAAATTGAATTGGCTGAAAACGCACTGAGAGCGAAAGGGCAATAGTGAATGGCAAAAGAATAATTGAACTACTGAATTACTAAAGAATACTGTACAGCACGAGAAATGATCATAAAAAGGCTGTCTTGACTGAGAAATGCGATAACAGTAATGAAGATCAAATTATAGTTATAATTAAATACGCACATTGTCATTAAAAAGCGTTTTGTTTCAATGAAAAAGTACTTTAACTGTCCGTTCGGTATCTTAAAGTGTCCGTTGTCCGTCTTAGAGAGGTGTCCGTCTTATAGAGACTTAAAATACAATAAATGACTGAAAACGGCAGGGACCAAGATTTGGTGTCCGTCTTATGGAGGTGTCCGTCTTATCTGGGTGTCCGGGGTTCGACTGTATTTCATTAATTTCTTTTATGTTTTTATGAAGTTGCGGTGAACAGTAAACGTTAGAAGTCTTGATGTTTGAAGCCGAACGAAAATCATGTTAGTTTATATTGCGTTCACGTTCTCTTCAAAACCCCCAAATCGAGCTTTTCATGTTTTGTTCGCCAAGGCGACGGTTGAAAACTGTCCAGCTGGTTGCATTCCAAACTGCGGTTATCCTATTCTGTAATTAAGCCCATTGTTTTGTGCCGCTCTCGTTGACGTTCCCGTCGTCGTTGCTTGAGGTCCCAATTGTCCACCCTTAGTATATATGAAGGCATGTTAACAGGAATGGCGTCTCCCGAAGAAACCGGTCGAGTCAGTCTCTATAACTAGTCCAACTTCACAGACATTTTTCGGGTACAAGTACTCTAACGAAACGGTTGTTTCTAAGACTTACTCAACTAGCTTTTCAGTGCAGTTAATTGTTTCTCATTTGACTCGAAGGTATAAGAATGGCAACTGAAAGAAGTAGCTTTTTGATGAATTTCAGTGTGACCCACATATTTAATGAGATCATTTCTCGTTAACGCGTTTGATATACCTAACCAGTTCGAACAAGTGCGGGGACCACTAAAATCTAAATTCCAGTTTTGCAGGTGGCGTGTTTGAAGTCAACTGAAGTTAATTGATGTATTTTCGTGCGTTCTAACATATCATTGATTGTATTTAATCAAATCTATTTTCTCTCCATTGTAGAAGTTTTTATTGTCCCTATATTACAACGAAAAACGTATCGAATATTAGTAGAAATCTGGTCACTGTCTAACGCAAATGCTTCAATTTGATTGGCTATCTTACTCATGGCCTATCACGCGATAGACCACCTACGTGGCACATGCCTCTCTCACATCCAAAAGGGAGTCAGTTTCTCATTATAATGATGTTTGCGAGTTTCCTATTGGCAAAGCCGTTCCAAAAAACCCCAAAGCGTCACAAAATATGGTGTGAATAATATTTAACTTGAATAATAACCAAACTTTGTTTTGCTCGTGAACGCGAGTCTCCCACAAAAAACAACACAAACTGAAACTCAAGAGACTTTTCTTGCACAAGTTTAAATATTAAACATTCATAGAATGTTTGTTTCATGTCTGAAGATTTCTACTAAAACAATTAGAATATTCGCTCTCAATTTCTATCGGCAGTTTGATAGAACTTTCATTCGGCCTCCTGCCTCATGAACTATCAGCCGATATAAATTGCGAGCTCATATTCTAATTGTTAATTAGCCAGCCGGTACAACATAAGTCTGTGTGCAGTCCAGCTTCAGCCATGTACGTTTAGTTTAAATGTAGATATTACTCAAAGAGGAAACCTATATTGAACGGAGATATTCCGTGCGACTAGAAATACTATCAGATATACATATATTTATATTGCGAAAAACTGTGCGATAACAAGATGTAAAACTTTTGCTGGTTGAGAGAAATTGGTCTCAAGATAATGCAGAAATATTTCCAAAGAATTTTTATCTGGTAGTAAATTCCAAACGGGAACTTTCATCAATACACGGGGATATTATTTTATAGCTGGAGCAATAAAGTATTTGAAAAAGGGGGGGGGGGGATATAGTTACCTTTTGAAACTGAAATCAAGCCCATGCACAGATTGATCCTCATATCGCGGTCTTGATGTCAGGCTTACCGCAACGACGACCTGAACGCCAACGAGAACGGCACAGGCAAATAATGGACTTAATTACAGAATACAATTATGGCACGTTGGAATGCAACCACCTGGGCACTTTTCGACCGTCGCCTTGAAAAACAGTACGTGAAAAGCTAAATTTTAGGGTTTTGAAGAGAACGTGAACGCTGGAATATAAACTAACATGATCTTGGCTCAGCTTCGAATATCAAGACTTCTAACGTTTACCATTCACCGCAACAGTTTATGAAAACATAAAAGAAATAAATGAAATAGATAAAGAAGAAAAAGAAACCGGGAACTTAATAATCTAACAGCCGTTCTCGTTGACGTTCCCGTCGTCGCTTCGTAAGGTACCTGCATGTCTGAAAACCGTATTACACGGGTCAACTGAAGTGGTTTCAGAAACTCGTAATACAACACGACACGATGTTTACGCAGAAAATCGTTGTTGCATGTTGACCCATTTTACACGTTTTAGGGACCTTGAGCAGCGACGACAGGATACGTGAACGAGAACGGCACAAAACAATGGACTTAATTTCAGGATACAGTAACCGCACGTTGGAATGCAGCCAGCTGGACACTTTTCAACCTTGAAAAGCTGAACGTGAAAAGCGCAGTTTTGGGGTTTCACAGAGAACGTGAACGTCGGAATATAAACGAACACGATATTCGTTCGGCTTCAAAAATGAAGGCTTCTAATTTTAACCATGTGCATACTTTCGTTAAAACATAAAATAAAAAAATAGACTAACTGGGTTACTCTCAAAAATCTAACAGCCGTTTATAACGTTCCCACTCATCGTTGCTTAAAGCCCCGTTACACAGCAATTTAGTTTTATGCAATTTTGGTCGCGATTTCCATTGCAATATTTCTTGAACTCGCTTTGTAACTTAAAATAGCACTTTTAAACTATCTGCTTTTTCAGAACGAACATTATAAAAATGTTTCGAACTTCCCAAAACTTGCTATCTACAACTTGACTGAGACAAAATTACAATGGAAATCACGATAAAAGTTGCATCAAAAGTTGCTTGTGTATAACGTATAATAAAATATACAAGAGTTGACAAAAGAATTTTCCGTGGCGAAGAGGTGGGAAGAAACCTTGCATATCGAGTGTCTGTCTTTGACGGAGCTACGACAAAGGATCAACGCTCAAAATGTCAGTTTTTTTTCCCACTTTAAGGCGCGAAAGATCGATTTGTCAACCTGATTGGTTGATTTTATTGTAAGTATGGTAAAGTTTAGCATGTGGAACATTCACGCAAATACATTCCATACGTTGGCATATGTTAAATTAAATTCAATCAAATAAAAAAAGAAACCAAAGTTTATGGCTGTTGTGATTGCTACGATAACTAAGTGAAGATTCTACGTTACAGATTAGATCATTGCAACTCTCAAGCTACAAATTCTTCCTTTCGACATCCAGTCCCAAATTGCAATGTCAAGAACGGAGTTACGTTAATTCCAAAACAGGGGACAAAACTGGCGGACTAAATACACATGACTTAGCCATATTTGCCTTCACTCTTCAGTGTTATTCCAGTAACTATATCAATGCCCAATTTGTATGTACGTGTATACACTCCCTGAATATTAAATTAATTTGCTTTGATGCAAAGGGATAAAGAAGTTATTTATGGCATACCACACAAGAACGGTAGCTTCCTGGAAATTTTTTGTTTGATAATAGGAGACTCTAACCAAATAGCATTTTGTTACTATCGCCGGGGGGGGGGGCGGCGGG
>JANSTR010156595.1:0-10378 GCA_025434805.1 Antipathozoanthus remengesaui
TTCAGGATTGAATACAAAATTGCAGTTATCACCTTTAAAACAATCCACGGAATGGCTCCAAAGTATTTACAAGATCTTCTCTGTAAGGTGAAGCATGACTTAGCTAACTCTTTCAAATTTTAGAAAATAGTTTTTTTACTCATGAGTACTAAGAATACGAAAATTCGCGTTTTTGGGATTCAAAGGGTTAACCATATTGTTCCCATAAACTTGTGCAATATAACAAAGGTACAGTTTGGCAATTATGCCAATGATTTTTGCTAATAAGACCAATAAGGGGTTCCAGGATGCCTTGATATCAGTTGCTAGGCCCATGCTTACAGTACAGTAATCAGGTTCTTGTAACATTCAAGAGGTATGTAGAGTATGTGTTTTAGAGAATTTGTTACTGAAAAGATGATGTTCATTTTGATAACCACATAGAAAGCATGGATTCATAGAATTGAAATCCATAGTAGGTTTTCTAATTGTTTTCTTTCTGGGTCTGTGGAAATGATAGAGCAGATAAGTTATCAAAGAAATACAACCTTCAAGTATGTACATGTATGTTAATATAGCAGCTACAGCTGTACATGTACTGCATAGTGTATACTTTTTCTCCTCCCCCTCCCCCTCAGTTCGTCAGACTTGGGGGCTGTATTGCATTTCCTATTTTGTTGCACCTAGAGTATGGTATGAGTCACACTACCATATTCTCATGTTTTTAACTTGTTATAAATATAGGTGATCTCAACAAGATAGCCCTATTTACGCAGGCTCTCTGTGCCAAGCTTTCATCGTGTGGACTCCATGCCATACCACTAGACATGCAGTTCGACTATCAGCAAACATTACTTAAAGTTCAGGCTGACACTGATGCCACCAGAGTGACGTTACAGTCTGTGCAGACCAACTGTATGACACTTAACAAGATGTTGAACTCAACGAGAAAGTCAACTTAATACTGTTAATACAGTTTGTGTAGACCGACTGCATGACACTTAATAACATGTTGAACTCGACGAGAAAGTCAAGTTAATGCTGTTAATACAGTTTGTGCAGATCAACTGCATGACACTTAACAAGATGTTGAACTCAACGAGAAAGTCGAGTTAATACTGTTAATACAGTTTGTGCAGATCAACTGCATGACAAAAAGATGTTGAACTGAACGAGAAAGTCAAGTTAACACTGTTAATACAGTCTGTACAGACCAATTGCATGACACTGAATAATATATTTTAAACGATCTATGCGGATCAACTGTACGACACTCCATAACATGTTGAACTCGATGAAGAAGTCAAGATTAATACTACAGTGCTGTTTATTCTCCAGTGCTGAGCGGCCAAACCTTAATGGTTATCCCTTCACAAGATTAATACTGTTTTCACATTCTGTGCGAACCAACTGCGTGACACTTCAAAAGAATGTTGAACTCAGTGAAGAAGTCAAGAATAATACTGTTTATTAAATACATAACACTGGATATTGAATTTCTGATAATCTGATTGGCTCTCTATTCCAGGTATAAATCATATATCCTGTAGTTTTTCCAAATGTGGAACTGACTGCTTTATCATGGAAAATTTTCCCTCAAAATGGCCAAAAACTCGAGCCGGTAGAAAATAAAATGTTTTCCAGTGTTTTGTATTTAATAAAACAATTATTCTGCTCACGCTTGTTGGATATGAGCTTATGATAGCCGACTCGGTGCTCTGCAACTCGTCCGCTATCTAAAAGTTCATATCCAATGCGTGTTCGTGGAATAATTGTTAATTAGTATTAACCAAACAGGTGAATAGCACTTTTCGCGCGCTCTGATTGGTTCATCAAACACCGAATATCCTGTGCTATTCATTTCGGTTCTTCTTCTGAGCAGTTCCAGAGCTTTGGTCCATAGAAGAGTATGTAAGAGGCAGAGTATATGTAATTTTTGAAGCAAGTCAAGTGTTATATCGGTATTGGTGTTTCACAAAACTCAAGAAATCATTCAAATGGTTTAGGTAGACGGTCATTATAATATTGGTGCATAAAAAGAATGGTGTGAAGTTTAACTATATCTAACAATTTCAATAAATCGAGTTTCTTAAAGAGTGGAGACGTGTGAGATCGAAAATGAGAAAAGGTGATAATTCTAACAGCTTTTTTCTGTAATATTATTGGATTTAAGGTAGCTCTGTAGGTATTTCTTCATATTATGATACCATGCGTAATGAATTTGAAAATTAATATTTGTAGATCTGAATCAGTAACTTACGAGGAACAAAGTGACGGAGTTTGGAAAGAATACCGATATTTCTTGAAATTTTCTTTGTAAATGCATGTATATGAAATTTCCATGTCAAATTACAGTCAATAAGTAACCCTAAATATTTGAAACATTTTTTCTTCAAAGTACTTATTGCCAATTTTGAGGTTAATGGAAAAGGGGAGTTTTTTCTGGTGTGGGTGAAAGATAACAAAATTAGATTTTTCAACATTTAATGAGATCTTGTTCGTACGAAGCCACTCATTGATACTATCTAGTTCGTGATTTAGCTTTTCTTCAAGAGAGTGAAGGTTTTTATGTTATTATGGAAATAATTTTATTAGACTGGAAATAAGTCACGGAATCACGGAAACCAGTTGGATTTTCTATCTATAAATCGTCATAATGATAATAACAACGATGATGATGACGTTAGGGCGAACGCAGTTTGAGCTCTTTAAAACACACAACAACACAAATTAATTCCATATTGAACGAGTAGAAGGTTGATTACGTGTTGATCATATACTGAAAAAATTATAAGAAAAAATGACAGTTAAAAAGCAAAACGGTATATTGGATTTCTGCCGATTGGCGAAACTGAAAACTTTGAGTTTGAATAACGTTACTGGCTAACTAGTTGCATATCTCGATTTTAGTCAAAAAGAACAAAGCAATAGATTCACAAGGAAGTCTTTTAACTTTTATGGAAGCCAAACACTGCCAAATGTATAAAATTGCGTTGAAGAAACTGGATAAAATTTGTACTTCACTCGCACCACCTGTTCGAAATGCCTTATGTGGTGTTGTTTACAAACTTCATACGAAGAAACCATATTGAAGTGCGCGCGTTGACTTCACTCGCTTCCCGTTTTAAGTTTCAAACGCTTTCTTTCTATTTTTTTATTCAAACTTATAAACCCATATAACAAAAACCTTATTGAACAATTTTCTGTTTTATATGGGTATTTATTTTAACGAGTCAAGTTGTACTTTCTAGGTCCGAAGGACGATTTACGTTTTGAGATTGTAATTGCACGAAATTACAAATTTCTGCACGGAATTACACATTTTTGCACAGAATTACAATGTAATTGCACTGCTCTTGACCAGTCAGAATCAAGTAATTTTTTCATGTATATATGACTATGACAGTAATTAGTACTATTATTCCTAATCAATTGTACGTTTGCCCGATAATGTAAATGTGAAATCAATGCTCACACTATTAATATTGTTATACAGCCAAATTGATCAAACCTAATTGTCGTTTTTGATCTTGAAGAGTATGTTTACTCTTCGTTGCTGAACTTCAACTCAAAATAATAATAAATAAATAAATAAATGAATTACTTGTCTGTACTTTACATTTAGCAGTTCACGTCACATTGTCTCGATTGTGCATTAAACGGAAAGACTGCAGGAAAATATTTCTTCATTAGAAATGGCCAGACAAGTTTTTGTGGATCAGCCTGACACGACAAATGTAAAGGATGTATTTTTCTTTATCAGTATAACTGATAGAAGTTTTGCCAATCTTTGTAATATTTCAGGCCATATGAAGAATGTTTTCACAGACTGAAATATAGATTCCACCCTTCTTTGAGTAAAGTAAGTCTTTAACCTGCAAGCTAGTCTTGATGGAGAGGGTCATTTTAGATGAAACCGCATTTGTCTCATTTGACAGGATACGAATTGAACTAATCTCAAACTTGCTAATGCAAGACTTTTTTTTATCATATTCTTGCTAATATAACCACATATTTTCCAATAGTTACGTTGTTGCTGTTTTGGAAGCACTTAAAGATCCAAAAGACACAGAGAAGATGAAGAAGGCTTGCACGTCTATAGACGAGATGCGTCGAAAGAAACATTTCAAGTGGAAGGGAACTTCAGAAGACCCAACTCTTCCTATGGAGTGGCTCCATCCCAGAAATGGACGACATATCAATTCGATTGACTCATTGCTGCTTCACGAAGACCTGGTGAAAGATTTTCTCAAAAGTTCAAGTTCTGGTAAACAGATGAAAGTTCGCAAGGAAATTATCGAGAGAGCGCTTTTCGAAAAGGACATCAGAAAATGGGAAGGAGTTGTCAGCGACATTGATGGCGACTGGAAAGGATCCATCTGTTTGAAAAACCATATAACAGTTCCATTTGTTCCTGTGAACGTTATACCAGGTATGCCTTCACAAGGGGTAACCGTTCGGTTTTGCCTAGCATTTCAGCGGAACGGACCAATGGCTTGGTCCGTTGTCTGTCAGCGTGATGTAGCTAAAGTTCGTAAAGCAGATAATTTGACACAGAGAACAATAGACCAAGTTGAACAGAATGAGTCGAGTGACTCGAATGATGAAGATGACCTCCAGGATTTGCAACCATTAGTTAGCGAACCGTTGCATCGTCAGACGTTCTTACACGAGTCTGGCCCTCGAAAAGAACGTGAATGGGAAGATTATTTTGGAGCTGAAAAATGTGGAATTGTAGACAGAATTGATGAATCCAAAGGTTTCGGAATGATCATACATCCAGCAATAGATGACAAGCTTTTCTTTCATGTTAAACAATTCTTCCCTCCTATTAATGACATTAGCATCATTGAAAGAAACGCAGTTCTATCTTTCACAGTTGGGAAGGCTGAGAAAGGACTTCGAGCAACGAATATCAAAAAAGTATTGCTGGTAAGTGAGTTGTCATTCTTATATTTAAACTAATCCACAAGTTAATAAAAAAATATTCAGTGCTGATGATAGTTCTTGCCGGGTAAGTGAGATTTAGAATTTGCTGTTTTAAAAAATGTCAAGAGGTAATTCGCTATATATATATATTGGTTGTGGAATAGTTAATGATTTGAAGAAACGGTAAGTCCGGCAGTATCAGTAGTGCTATACGATCGCTCGGATGAGAGCAATCCTAAGAAGGACTGTTGGACGTTACTAAAGTTTCGACAACCTGTCATTTGCTTAACTCGGAAGACAAACTCCGCACAGGTTGTCGAAATATCAGTCATCACCAATTACCAGTCTCTCACTCGGAGATACACCACTGGTATAGCTAGCTGAATCCGGAGAACGTTACCGACTATATTAACTACAACACGAGCTTATGTCTGACTTGAGTGAAGGGGAAACTAGTAAAATGTGGCGGCTGAGCACTGATAAACTGATACAGTGATTTTTAAATTGTAGTTAATTCAAAGTGTTTTACAGTTATCTCGATTAATTCCTTCTAAGCGGCAGCCTTAAGCCCCAACCGCACTAATGCGTTTTAAAAATCGGCTCCGTTTTCACTTTCTAGAAAACGAAGCAAAAACCTCGCTCCCACACTAGCGTTTTGGTATCGTTTTCGATCGTTTTCGTCTGACCACACTACAACGCTGGATCGTTAACAAGCGCAAGCAGCAGATTTTCGTTACTAGTTTCTCCAACCACTGTTTTAGGCCGCGTGACCTCTAGGGACGAAAATTTCAACAAAAAACGACTGCCATTTTGTTCAAGTCCAATTTGACCAATTTCTATGTGAAGAGCACTGTATATGTATTTCTTTGGGTGTATTTTCTGAAGTCATGGCTAAAGCAAAGCGTCTAAAATGAAAAGATATTGGACTTGTTTGGGCTTGAAGTAATGATGAAACAGAATTACTGCTTCAGGTAACAAATGACTATTCCTTTTGATACACTAATAACACTATATAAATCACTTGCCCAACCTTACTTGTCTTATAGTCTAAATTCTTGGGGTCAAGCAAATAGAACGAACTTACCTAAAATGTTACTTTTACAGAAGAAATTATACATTTTGACTTATACATTTTGCTAACAAAAGAAATAGCGCTCAAAGAAGATGTCAAAGAAAAAGTTCAAAGAATAATTAAGATCTCTTCTATTCAACAATTTGGAAATACTAGGTTACAATGCTGAAATCTCCAAGCTGGATTTTTCTTATCCATTATCTAAATTAAATGTTTTGTAATTAAGTTATTTTGTCTTTTTTTTTATGTTACTCTTGTACATGTATCCACCATAGGCTATTTTAATTACTGTTATTACGATTCTGTTTAGAGATTTGTATTTTTCTTTCAGTTTTACTCAAACACAAACCCGCCTTGATTAGCTTTGCTACTTGCGGGTGCGTGTGCTTAATTGTCGTCTGTAAATTATCCAGAAATAAACTTGAAAACTATAAAACCATGCACTAAAGCATCCAAGTTGCAAACGCCCAGTTAAACTGGAGATTTAGAAAAATAGCGAAATCTTTTGAGTGTCGCCCGCCATGATTGTTTCATTTCTACTCGAGTGGACTGGGGCTGACAACAAAAGATGCAGAGCGTTTTCAATAGCCTCCGTTTTCGCGTTCCCACACTGAAACGCGGCGATGCGTTTTCAAATCACTCCGGTTTCAAAAGCGTTTTCAAGACGCTCCGTTTTCGATTCCTGAGGTCTTCGTTTTCGATCGTTTTAGTGTGGGCCCGAGGTGTAAACGTATCGAAAAGGATGCGTTTTCAAATGAAAACGCATTAGTGTGGTCGGGGCTTAGAAAGAAAATGGGCCCACACCGTGGTTATCGCCGCTTATATCAATCCCATCCTCATCGCCAGTACAGTGTCAGTGTATTCCAGGGTTGTATTTGTATGTAACATGTACTACGCGTACATAGAGGATTTCACACGGTGGCGCGAAGATATGAAGTTTATTTTCGAACTGTGAAAAGTTTTTTTACTGACACGAGAAGATAAACTTCATATCTTCAAGCCAACGTGTAATTTGTTGTTTTATTACATAGACACATCCACAAACAAAAACTACGGAACGCGTCAAAAATGAGCGTGAAAACAGCGGAAGTGACGTCATTGATATCCTCACTAGTGAATATACGAAAAATATGCTATTCAGGTCCCGGATGTAGTTCGTATGAAGAATACGATTGACGTATTTCCCAGTATAACACTACTGTCTATATATAATAAAGTAATGTACATTCATGTGTATTGCGAACTGAATTCAAGATTTTTACACAAGACCTTAGTATATTTGTAATGTGTGATTAACAGGTGACAAGATGCTAAGCTGAAAGTTTAATTTAGTAGAAAATATCATAGAAATTACAATGCTTTCAACTTTATACATAGATGAAAATAAGGTTGTGTTATTTTCTGTCAGCAATGAGACCTCCGCAACACGATTTTGAACTAGTGTAAACAAAATCTATTTAACTTACTCTAAATCTGCTTACTGGAAGCCTTCAGTCAAATGCGCAAATACACTGAGATTGCAAGAGAGAGAAGACAAGAATACACAATTTTCAACGAATCCGTCAAAACTGAACTCGGGTAAGCTTTGGGGTGATTATGTGTATACCTATAGTTTTAAACATACACATCAACCCCTTTTACATTTGAAAGGAAAGGGATGGAGATTCTGGTGTTGACCAAGAGCTGCTGGATTACTTGAAAGAGCAGAACAAGGAGAATCCAACTACGTCGACTGCAAACGAGAAAAGCGAAACAAGGTAAGGGCATCAGAGATTAATTTGTTTCGTTTAAAACACTGCACTTATTTTATCAGTTCCAAAACTCAGTTAGAAAATCTTACGTTGTTAAGGAATTGTCTGGCTTATCAAATTAACATATTTAGTGAGTTTCTTTTTTGTTTATCAGTATTAAACGTATAAGATGTGTTGCTCAGTTTAGTTGATAGACTGTTTACAAGAAATTCATCTGACGTCCAGCGAAACCCTATTCGACCATTACAAAATTTGTGATCCAAATTGACATACTTTGAGCTGAACGAAACCATTTGTTTGAAGAAAAGGCCCCAGAGCTCCAGCTCTGCATTAGTTGCCATATAGACACAGTGCATTTCGCAGAGGCAGTAAACTCTTCTATTTTTTGAAAAATGTTGATGTGTCGGTATGTATTTCTTTATAAATTAATATGTTTGTATTTATAATGTATTATGTATCTACACGTATGTTCCGTGTGTCTAAAGGGCTTTATCCACCCCAGTAATTTTTTAGAAGGAAGGTTTCGAAGTGCTTAAAAACTTCTGTTTAACATCATATCTATTTGTTCAAAAAATAAAAACATACGGGAAAAAATGAGAAAAATGGAGTGGCTTTTTACCGATGATTGACAAAATTTAAAGCATTTTCAGCGAGGTTTCAGAGGCTCTAAATCAGTTCAAGATTTTCTGAGGGAGCATGGCCCGGACCCTCCTAAAAAGCTAGCAGTCCCAATCAAGAAAATGCTGCATGGTCCTTGGAATACATATATGTTCTTTGTGGTTGTACTGATATATGTAGGTAAGTAGATTTGACGGCTTGTATATGTTTCTGTACGCATGTTAACATGAGTAGAAAACCTTCAAGAGCAATTTCATTTTCAATTTAAGGAGTAGCAAGTTGTTGGGAACTCGTCAAGAAGGTTGCATAGAATATTTATCTTTCGACTTAAACGGTTCAATTTGGGGATTCATAAAAGTACCAACACTAAAGAATGTCGAAGTGCACTTTCACGAACGTTCTGCTAGAATTGATAAGAAGAATGCTGGCAAGATCAAGAAAGGTACCAAAGTACATTTTACGATTAACGCTGGAAGAAACGGTAAAGGATATACAGCCAGTAATCTCTACACACAGGTTAGTTTTCTCTCTTTTTTCTTTCATAATCGGCTTCTTGTACCTACTTGAGATGTTGTATCACAGCGCTGTTTAATATATCATGCCGAATATGGAAATCTCTCTGCAAAATATTATCTTGTCAGGATGAAGCATTGCAGATGTTGTTTACGAAATATTAGTTGACATAATGAAGAATAAATTTACGCTAATACAATTTAGCTTTAGAAAACCGTTCAGTTTTGGTATCATTTAAACTTCTACGAACTTTCGATTTGTTTTCCTGAGTTTGAATTTCAACTATGCATGGTGTTACAACACCTAATTTTACAAGCGAAATTTCAAATTTAATTGAGTAGATAAGTAAACAGATATCTTTGAATGCTATTTGGGATAGGCTTCTAGAGTTACAAATTCTATTTCCACGTCGTGATTTGAAATTCCTACTAACTGTTTTAAATTTTAACTGTATACTGTTCTTGGCTAACGGGAGTGCAGAGCGTTTTGTGACTATGAACTGGAACGGAAAAATCAACGAGTAAAATTTGTTTTTCACTGTATCTGTTCATTCTCAGTTAAACAGTCTCGCTAATTTTCATCTGTAAAATCAATATTAAGCTTAATTTTAAGAATGTTATTTTTCAATTTGTTTTCTCGTCAGTGTGAAAACAGGAACTGCTGTACTTGTGGCTGGGAAGAGTTTGTTGACAAAGGAATACAGGAAGGTTGTATAAGTGACCTTAAAGATGCCGGCTATGGATTCATTACAGGGTCCAATCCCAGTGAACGACCGAAAAGACTATTCTTTCATTATTCAGCACTTCGCAATGTTTCTTTCAACCAATTAACAAAAGGACAGAGCGTTCATTTTAAAGTTATATCGAGGGAACGTGGATGCCAAGCCGCGGACGTAAATGTTATTCAAACATTACCGGTAATTATTTGTAATTGAAGGGTTTTGTCCTGTTTTATAGATATCAAAATGCAGGGATGGTCTTTCGACGCGTGAAAACACATATCGGTAATGTAGTCAAACATTATCCGACCAAATGTAATCTAAGTTAATCTGACCAATCTAAGTGGTTAATCTGACTAATCTAAGGGCGCTTTCCACTTAACAGAACTGGCCAGTCTGAGCAGAACAATCAGGGACCGCGGAGCAGGAGCCGGGGGGGGGCACGTGCCTCTCCCCCCAATAATTTTGCCGCATGCGCTCTTAAAAAGTCCGTATTAAATTTAAAAAAGAAAAGTTTAGAAAAAAACTCACTTGTTTTTTCTGTAGGTATCAATTACCAATTTTAAATGCATTTCTAGCGATTCTAGAAGCTCACTATTTTCAAAATTTTCCGTGGGAGCATAATTCCAGAACTCGCGCCTCCGGCGCTCGTGGTAGTGCCCACCCAATCTAAAAGTTATATATAGTGGTTTAATGGATGTTACAGTGCTGTACAAATATACCAATAAATTCCTTCTGAGCGATAGCCCTAGAAAGGAAATGGGCCCCACACGGAGAAAGAGAAAAAATCTCTGACCC
>JANSTR010156606.1:0-17817 GCA_025434805.1 Antipathozoanthus remengesaui
AGTTTTGGACAGATTGAAGTCTTTTGAGGATATACTTTGGTTGATTATATAATAAGGAGTTACAGTAATCTAACTTCAAGATAACAAAGGCGTGAACAATGGTTTTGGTTGTTTGGTTGTGTTGCTCAGACTGCATTCAGGATAGTGTATGATCATAAAGGTCTTCGTGAACTAAAAAGTGCTTTGAGTTACTTGGTATCGCTTTGTTTTTGCCGAGCAAGAATTTCGGATTGGGGCCTGGAAAAATAGATTTTCTACACTGGAAAACTCCTGGAATTTTGTTGTCAGTCAGTGAGCACCATGTTTTGCGTTTGTCCAATTACTGGCAAGGCGTATGGAAACATTTCACAGGTGACAACGTAATATTTCTTTCGGTATAATGCGGACATGCCACTGGGTTTACACCCAATTTACACAGGATGAATTTAACACGCAAGTTCCTTCTATACCAAAGGAAAGGGAAATGCAACTGCATTCATACTAGGAAGTTTCTTATGCCAAACATACCGGACTGGTTAAGATCTTTTAAGAAAACAATCAGAGAGAAAAACAATATTGGAGAAAAAGTGAATATTCTGATGATACATTGACGAATATTTCTACAATACCTTGATGAATACTCTAGTGATTCCTTGATGACTACTCTGGTGATATCTTGATGAATACTCTAATTATACTTTAATGATACCTTGATGAATACTTTAATGATACCTTGATAAATACTCTGGTGATACTTTGATGAATACTCTTGGCTTTGCTTAGTGAGAAATCACTCAATATGCGATTATTATTACACTATAATGGGATCCAATTTAACTATTTTTTAAAACTTAACTTTTATGAGTATCTACACTTGTTTTCCTTATCAGCAGCTGTGCTCACATAGTGGGTGGCACTTAATAAATGTCCTCCATCTGATATAGGATTTGATGAAGCCGAAATCAATTTTAGAAATGCACACACTTTTGGTATCCTACTAATGATTAGCAGTAATAATTTGAGCGCGATATTATGTAACTAGAATACAGTGTAACAAAAAATAAATAAAACGAAGAAAAATCCTACTATTGATTATTTCCTGATTTATCTTTTGTTTCAACAGTATAATAGTTGTCTATACAGCCGTGCTGATTTATTAGGAACTAGAACCATTACGTGGAACTTACCGGGGCCCAGTGGGACAAGGGATTGGATAAATATAACTTGAAGTAATGTAGATAAACGAATTAACCGTTTCAAACTCGGTGCATTGGCTCCTAATGGTATTAATGAGCGTTTTTCATTCACCTAATTATTATTAGTTTTGACCAATGGCCTTTCATCTATTTGCATTTCTGTACCTATATAAACCCTTCATTTTCTCAGCTTTTTCAGATGCTCTGACGAAGGGTTAACGCTCGAAATGTCAGTTTTTACAAATTCCCACGGCGATGATAATTCGTTTATCTGCATTACTTCAAGTTTGTATCTACTCGCCGACGCATTTAATAGTTTTTTTAAAAACTATTTAGTGAAAGATTGCATAAATATAGTTAATGCACCCCTCCCTCCTCTTCTGTGGAGGCTAATACTGACGTAATTCACAATCAGAGACAAAAATCTCTTAAAGTCGCTTCAGTGTTATTATTGCGCCATATTTTAAATACCAAATCGTGGCTCGAATGCTGCTTTAGGCTGTTAAATTCGCGAATGTGACCGGGCATTGTGCGCGGTGAGGTAACAATTAACAAAAATTCCAATATTTACATTTTCGCAGGTTCCATGAGGTAGACTTTTCCGATTTCAATGCTTTGAATATGTTCTTCCCATATATCTAACTGGATCGAAGTAGTCGAGTTGGCCACGGTGGCGACGGCTAGCTTAAGCTTTTTCGATCCGACTTGGATGTCTTCTTCTTTTTGGATTACTTTCGCTTTTAACAAAACTCTGTCCCATTATTTGTCGATTATGTTCGTAGCGATTTGCTTTTCCTCTGGCACCTCAGCATATTGAAATGAGTACTCGCCGGCTGTAGGTTGACCTACCTATGTCATGTCATTAATTACTATTTTATCGTCGTTTGTTCTTGCGAAGTCTTTAATTTTGATTGGCGTCTTTGTTTATTGACTGTGAGCGAAGATCTTGCGTTTCTGAGGAGAGTACAGTAATGCTTGGCACGTTTTTACTGACGACGTCTGGATTCTCATGGTTACATAATCCATGGTATTACTTCGGTTTTTTTTCACTTCTGATACATCTTGTGCGTATCCTATGAGGGGACGACATTTTACAGCTTTCAAGTATAAGAGTTGTTACGGTTGTGAGTTGTCGTATGTGATCTTATATATATGCTATATATACGCACCAGCTTCGTTTATTTCTCACCTTTTCAAGATCAAGATACGTTTCAAGCTGATTTCTGTGCCGACAAGGTGATTTGTTATTGGTCCATTACATGTGTGTTTTTATTGGTCACTTTTACACAATTGCTGATTTTAATTGGTCCAGAATTCTGGATTTTCGATCCGTTTTTGTGGTTATGGTCGTAAAGGAGGATTGGGATATTGTGTAGAATATTTGGACTTTTGACTACAATTAGCTACAGGTTTGCAATCTAAAAAGAATTTGACCTTTGCTTTTCTGCAAAACATAGTTTTTAAATTTCAAAATCTATTTACAATATGAAGTAAGACCCTTTAACACAATTATCCTTCTCTTTTTGATTATAAACTTGATTAAGGTTTATAACTGAGGAACTCCGTGTCTAGCAAATATAGATTTCAATGCTCGAATGACCTCTTGCTATGTTTGCGAGGACTGCAGATAGGCAATTTTAATGTATCGACTGGAGTAGTCCACCACAAGGAGATAGGTGTGACCTCTAAGCTGAAACAGATCAGTCCCCCCAATCTGCCACGGTCTCTCTGGCACTGGAGAAGGGATCAGTGGTTCTGGCCGCACACTGTTGTGTTCCGCACATTTCCGGCATCCATTAATCATATCTTGACTCTCTCTGCTCAAGCCTGGCCACCAGACGGATTCTTTGGCACGGGCGCGACATCTGACGATTCCTTGGTGCCCTTCGTGAAGCCGATCTAGAATCTCAAGCCGCATACATGATGGAATGATGAGTCTAGAACTCTTCATCTGTAAGCCTTTCACCATGGTAATCTCACCTCTGGCCGCCCAGTATGCATTAAGAACTCCTAGGAAATTTACTCTTTCTGGCCAGCCATCTCGGCAGTACGCTGCAATCTGCCTGCATACTTCATCCTCTCTCTGACGCTCTCTAATCTCGTCCAGGCGCTTGTCACTAGCAGGAAGTTCAATCAGAACATTGTCCACATAGAGCTCAATCCCTTCGTCTTGCAAGCCCTCATGCTCTGGCCGATTCAGTGGGGCACGTGACAATGCGTCAGATACAGGTAAGCTGATACCTCGTACATGAGATATGGTATAATCAAATCGCAGCAGTCTCATGCGCAGACGCTAAATTCTTGGTGGAAGCTCATTCAAATTCTTTGAACCTAGAAGAGAAACAAGTGGTTTGTGGTCAGTTTCGATACTGAAAGTTTTACCAATAAGGTAATCAGACAGTCGCTCGCATGACCAGGTCATCACGAGGGCTTCTTTCTCCACTTGAGCGTAGCGTTGCTCTGTCTCCGTCATGGCTCTTGATATGTAAGCAATTGGTTTCCAGCTTCCTTCCTCATCCTTCTGTGTCAACATAGCGCCAAGGCCATAGGACGATGCATCAGGACAAACCTTGGTTTCCTTCAGTGGGTCATAGATTGCAAGTATCGGTGCTACACTGAGGGCTCTCTTGATATTTTCAAATGCCTGGTGCTGGGCCTCATCCCACAGCCAAGCACTGTTCGTATTGAGAAGATCTCTTAGTGGCTTAGTCAACTCGGCAAGGTTCTCGATATATTTCCCCACCTGGTTAACCATGCCTAAGAATCTCCTCAACTGTCCCACATCAGTTGGTCGGCTCATGTGTGTGATAGCCTCAACCTTTCTAGGATCTACTTGGACACCGTCCTTGCCAATCACATTGCCCAAGAACTCAACTTTGCTAATGCCAAGAAAAAAAATACCTGGGTTTCCTATTTCCTTCTAACAAAAACTAGCTAGGGTCGGTCGGCTTTCTATTTTTTATTTTTACTTTTTTTTATTAACACAACAAAGTTTGATATTAACATAACATACGCGCAGGATACTCCCTTTGATGTCAAAGATGTTTGGCTGTGCCGAATCAGCTCTAAGATCCACTAAACCTACGCATTCTCTCGTTTCCTTTGCCGAAACTCCAGGTTCTTTACTTCAAAGTTGGATAATTGGTCCGCCAAAGTCAAGTTGTTAAATGAACTTCAAATGCCGCCTGTCCAAATTTGTCTCGGTGACGACGGAAACATCGTAATTATTGTAGTCCATTTGACCGTGGTACAGTTCGAATATCAAGAACATCGACAGTCTGTTTGGGACGGAGACAAAGAGTTTCTTCTCAACCGAATGGTCACATTTTGCTATGCAAATTCTCAGTACGCACGAAGGCCCAGGATCAGCCACCATGATTATCCCATCGCTAGCAGGCAGTTTGTTGGCCTGTGGATTGCTGTTGTCTCAAAGACATGCGCGCGCCCCTTTCTGGGCATGCCAGACTGTTTTTGTTGTCAGACATTTTGGTTGCACGCATGATTTTTGATCGCTCTCCTTTATTGGAAATAAGTCGTTTTGTTCCAGGTTTGGTATCACAGCAACTGGCGTGGTGGCAGCAACGATTCGTCAGCCCACTTGCATGAAGAAGGTACACAGACTCAAGCCCAACGAAGGCGGAACGAGCCAGTCTAGTTGGTGACCGGTATTCAGACTTCATCCGATCATACCAGAATGCAATTTACTCTGTATAACTTGGGTCCAATCTCAGCGAGCAAAATTCAGTCAATAAAAAGATTAGGGTCAGGAATATACCTAGGGAGAAAGAACTAGGTAGGGTCGGGAAACCGGAAACCCAGGCATTTTTTTAATGTCTTTTAAAATTTGTCAAAGTTGAAAAGACATTTTAAAAATGTTGAAATGCATGCTTTTCAATATCATTGGAGGTTGATATGCATCTCACTTCAAAGCTGCCATTCCATTTAAAAACATGTGGCTCAATTTGTGATACCTTAAGTATATTTGGATTTGACAATTTTAATGCACTTCATCTTGTGAGCTCTTAATACACAGTTTCAACCCCCATTTAACTCAAACTGTCAGTACCTCAACTTCCCTGCTAATTAAGAAAATGATTTTCTTTAGATTTACCTCACATATTTACTGTAATTTTAACCCCCCGATAACTCGAAACCCCACAAACTCAGAATGATTTTTACTTCCCTTCATATAATGTACTTTTTTGTAATTTTACCCTCGATAACTGGAAGTTAATCATGTGAATACATTTAAAGTGACATTTAGCACTGAAGATTCTGAAGACCAACTACTTTATTATTATTATAGTGCTTGTAGCTTTCATTCTTTTTGTTTTGTCGTATTATTTCTCTTATAATGCTAGAGTAGACAACTTACAATAAAACATGTACATAATTATATGCATAAAACCTCTTTAATCACGGTTTCTGCTCTTTTTGTCCAAAACTCCTATAACTCGAAACCTGTCAACTTGAAGCAAATATTTCAATTTCCCTTGGCAATTCGAGTTACTGGGGTTCAACTGAACCTATCTAATTTTGAATCTGTGCATGATTTGCCTGAAATGATTTGGCGTCTCATATTTGCCAGTTTGCAGCCAATTTTTGAAAACTAAGAATTTTAACAGCAAAAACCCACCATACTTTATGGCTTTAGTTCAACTATACCATGTTAACTATTGTCAAATCATCAACAGTAACAACTAATATATCTACATTCATGTTGCATACACTTTACCTCCAAAAGTGAAGTCGCTCCAGTATAATCTCGACCTTGCAAAAAGTCTTCCAGTTTGGGCATTTTCCTTTTTTTCTTGGCATCCTTTGCAGACGTAGAAGTTTGAGAGCCTGGCCCGACGGCCGGTTTTGTCCTTGAGAGCATCTGTTACATGGAAAACAAACCAAGATTAAGATACGGTCGGTAGCTAAGCAAAAGCGTCAGTGTTTTCGCAAACCCATGAGCGAATTGGTGATCAGAAATTAATCTCACCATATTGAAGAGGGCTTTCGTCGCGTCTTCTTGCGCTGGCAATTACTTTGTTTGTAAACTCAGAAGCTGCGTAACATTACAAGTGAAAAAAGCCGTGTTTACATTATTTAATCGAGCGGATTTGAAAAATACTTGGTCGCTACGACCGCCATTTTGATTCGACCAAGACGAGTGACTGGCCTCGATATGGATCCTGATGTTGATGGCCGATATGACGTTGATGTTCGTCCCTAGTCTTCGTGACAAACAACCAGTAGGCCCTGGCCTGAGGGACACGTGCACGAGGATCGGAAAATGTCCACTGTTTTGGGTATGGACTCTGCCACTGCCTCATCTTTCTATTGTCCCTCACCTGACCAAGCTTTCACTCAAGGCCGATTTAGAGACAAAGTCGTGGTCGTGACAGGGGGAGCATCAGGAATTGGAAGAGCAACCGTGGAGCGTTTTGTGAACGACGGTGCTTCTGTGGCCATTCTAGATACGGACGAGACGCTCGGAAGGAAGCTGGAACTCGAGCTGCGAGCAAAGGGTCATAACATATCATTCTTCTGTGTGGATGTGTCTGACAAAGAGAAGTGTGTGCAGGCGGTTGGCAAGATGGCAGAAACAAACGGAGGGGCAATACATGTGCTGGTCAACAATGCAGCTACATTCAGCAAGCGAGGTTTGATACACGTTTTTCAACTTTCATTCAGTGACGATTTTTGCATTACGCCATTAGTTATGCGAGTGTCCAGCTGCGAGCATCGCCCCCAGGGCAAACCCCGGGTATTTGATACAAGATAAGTGCCGCAGGGCCGGGCATTTGACAGTTAATAATGTATCGGCCCCTGGGCATTTGCAAACAACCAGCCGAAGTCTTGTCGCGGAGGGTTTAGTTTGCAGGTTGCAGTCCACGGTGCAGGTAATACAGGTATTAAAAATAAAAAATGCCATACTTCAATAAACGCCCCTCCATTTATATTGCCCCTCTCCATTTAAACTTGAATAAATGCCCTCCGTTACTTAACTGGCCAAACTTCAATGCAATAGATCTGATCTAGCACAAGGCAGAAATGGAACTTCGATTTTCCTCATTTTAATGATCAACTGTCACGTACTACGAATAAATGCTGAGAACTGTCAAGAAAATTTTAAAACATGCAATCTGACCTCCATTAAGTGGCCACCCTCCATTAACCGGTCACCGTTTATGTGTCAGTAAACTGCTGTAGTTGATACCGCTATTCAACGGCCACCTCTATCCGGCCCATGACCTTAGCAAGCCATGGAAAACTGGGGAGGCACAAGCGAGCGCCTAAACAAACATTGATCATTATATAAAGAACTAAACATGTTCTGATTAGCCGTAATGAGTAAGTATTCGACGTGTAGAATCCGAGGAAATAACCAGAGTACAGGGTGTTGTTACTCGTGACACAAAATAATTAACAAAATGTTTGAAGAGTAAATATTCTAGCTGTCCGATACACACTGTAAACACTGATATACCAGTTCCTGGTCCCGTACTACGACCGTACTTGTTCACAACAATTTGCGCGCGAAAATTTAAGGGAAGGTCGCAAGTGGCTGATTGAGTGCAAGGTCCACGCAGAATACGCACCAGTACAATTCCATATGAATTAAATACTTTTCCTCCATTGGGTGATTTGTCAATCAGCTTGCACGATTCATCTCTGCTATGTGATTCCACATAAAAATAATAGTTCTCTAAAATACCACACATAGAAGGCCAGCTGCTGTCTAATTTATATTAAATAAAACTATATAAACCATTTCAGGGAGCAAGACTGCCAACGACTTGACTACAGCAATTTCTATGACCCCAGCATCATCTCACAGGTCGTCGTTCAATGCATCAGCTGTTGATTCTCTGACGGCCAGCTTTTCAATCCCAAGCATCACCCAAGCTATCTTCCCTTCCTCAACAGTTCATGATGATGGCATGTCCACAATCATTTCCGAAGGTAAGGCTAGAAGAACAAAATGTCAAAGCTAAACTGCACCATTAACATGACCAATAGATCTTTATTTGGCAAAGTAACCCAAAATCAAGAATTGGTTTCTTTGATACAAAGCCATGCAAAAGTCCATTTAACAATTAGAATGTTCGCATCTATATCGGCTGATAATTCTTTCAGCTAACAAACTGCCAATAGAAAATGAAAGTGAATATTCTAATTGTTTTAGTAGAAATCTCCGGACATTATACAAACCATTCTATGTAATTTTAAAGTAAAAAAACTGGTGTGAAAAGAGTCTGATGACATTGAGTTTCAGTTTGTGTTGTTTTCGTGCATACGAGAGACTCGCGTTCACGAGCAAGTATGGAAAGGAAACTCGCAAACATCACTACAACGGAAAATCGACTACATCTTGGATGTCAGAGAGAAATGTGTCACCGAGGAGGTTCTATTGCCTAATAGACCATGAGTAAGACAGCCAATCAAGTTGAGGCATTTGCATTAGTTAGCAACTAGATTTCTACTAAAACATAATATAACTTATCATCTCATCTATTAAGCATGGAAGATCAACTGTACTTTAGTTGATATTGAACTAAACTATGTATGTTTTTCAAAAACCAAAACCACTATTACTGAATACAATGAACGCACGTTGGAATGCAACCAGCTGGACACTTTTCAACCGTCGTCTTGAAAAGCAAAAGTAAAGTGTTCAAGATTGGAGTTTTGTAGAGAACGTGAACGCCGAAATATAAACTAACATGATCTTCGTTCTGCTTCAAAAATTGAGGTTTCTAATTTTTGCCATTCAGATCTTAATATTAAAGAAAATGGAATTTTATGAACAAGAAAACAAAACGGGAATTGTAAAATCCGTCCTCGTTGGTTAAAGTCCCTGCTGTACCATCTCACGCGTCATGTCACTGATATCGCATTTATAGCATACCACACCAGATGGAAGAAAGCATATATTTTGAATTAAATTTTCATATAGAAATGCTTTTCAAAATTAGACAAAACGGCTTCACCGATGAGGAAAATTCGGAATCCAGTAAAACTGCCGTTAGCTTTGAACAAATCTTAGCCTATGACTAACGTGAGTTATATGCAACTTGAAGTTCATCAGCAAACACAACGACATTACTGTTTCGTTTTAGCAAACTTCACCTGCACCAACTGGGAAAAACATGGAAGCTGTCTGGAGAAATGCTGCGGGGTTGGTGGGGAGATCGAGCAAATATGCAAGGAAGGGTCGGGAGAGTACCAAAACCAAACCAGGTTGAAGGATTGTGACTCAGCAGGTTGCAGCGAGCCCGCAGAATGTTCAGGTAACCTTCATCATCATCATCATCATCATCATCATTACCTTCATCATCATCATCATCATCATCATCATCATCATCATCATCATCATCATCATCATCATCATCATCATCATCATTACCATAATAATCATCATCATCATCATCATCATTACCATCATCATCATCATCATCATCATCATCACCATCATCATCATCATCATTACCATCATCATCATTATCATCATTACAATCATCATCACCATCATCATCATCATCATCATCACCATCATCATCATCATTACCATCATCATCATTATTACCATCATTACAATCATCATCACCATCATCATCATCATCGTCATCATCTGTATTTTCAGTGTCACTCAAACACATATCGAGCAAATATGCAAGGAGGGGTCGGGAGAGTACCAAAACCAAACCAGGTTGAAGGATTGTGACTCAGCAGGTTGCAGCGAGCCCGCAAAAAGTTCAGGTAAACAGAATAGTATTGGCTATCATCATCATCATCATTACCTTCATCATCACCATCATCACCATTACCATCATCATCACCACAATCATTACCATCAACATCATCGTTATCACAATCATCATCATCATCATCATCTCCACCATCATCATCATCATTACCTTCATCATCATTATCACCATCATCATCATTACCATCATCTGCCTTTTCAGTGTCACTCAAACACATATCATCGCCTAAACGAAATTAACTCTACCTCTAACTCTACCCACTCCCCTCGCTTCCTTTTCGTCTCTCCTCAGTTTTTCTTCTAGCACGCGTCCAATATGGTGCCGAATCGAGCAATTACCAACTTTTCCGTCCCAAAAACAAGACCGCTAGCTACGCAAGCTAGTTTTCTTGCGATCGTAGAATAATATTTATTATAAAAATAACAATTTCCTAAAATCTGATTGGCTCATTCCACTCAATTTTCCCCTGAATCTGGCAGCAACACTGTCCGATAACAGCATGCTGTTATTGGAGGCCTTGTTATTGGACAATCGTTGCACTTGACTGAGCAGCGTATTATTGATTGGCCAAGTTGTTCACGTGACCTATTACTAAAAAAACAGTGAACTTTCCATTACTCATTCTGGGAAATTTTATTTTCGGAAAATGAGTTATTTTCGCAAATTGTTATTTTTATAATAAATTGGTATTCGGCCTCGTCAAATTTGGTTCTCACTCGAAATGATTACAGACTGAATTGGACGACAGGCAGTCCTATTATCAATACAATATGACGTGACAAAAGACGACATAGTACATTATACGATACTATAATATAACACGATATCACATCATATGATAAGCATGAAATTACATTGCTTTATTTCAAACTTTAGTACCAGCACAAGGTGCTAACTCTTCCTACGTGCTTCTATTGCAGCTGTACAGTTCTGTGGATCTGTGGTTACTATGGCGATAGTCGTAATGCTTTCCTCCTACCATAACTGCTGGGTAACTTTAAAGCTAGAAAACTTCAAATAGCGAACTGTACTGGGAGCTTTAAAGTGAGGAGACCGCCTAAACACGGTCACAAGCAGCCATCGGTGTTGGTTTTGTCCAAATACTAACAACAGGTAGATTGTAATGGTTGAGAAAACCAATGAAAGACGAAAACAAAAGCTTGCGCAAGTCGGAACAAGTCATTCGTAGCTACTCAGCAACATGTCGCACTGGAAAATGAATTTAGTTTTGCCAGTTAATGTAAAAATTGTCCATTTTCTGTTAATAATGTTTCATGCACATAGCAAAAAGTTATAGAGAAAGCATGAACAAAGAATCACGGCCGGTCTGCCCTGATAGCAACCCACAATGCTTTGCGTCAAGTTTATTGTGATTAGTGACATAAATTAGAAAATACCTTGGTACGTGGCTTCTGCATTTAATAACCCGGCAAATTAAAGACCTTTTTATAGTTTAAACTTGGTAAAATAGTCCTTGGAGCAATGCTTTATTCCAAAAAGAGTCTGGGTCTGTAAATTTTAAGCATTTATATATATATCGCACGATTGGTTGAAAGACAATAAAACCGATCAATGGCAGAAACATTTTCATTACATTTAAAAAGTATCTGAACGGGAATCCAGTTTGCATTATTACACAGGCGCGCAACCAGGATTTTTGCGGAAGGGAGCAATGTTGTGCCATGCAGTCCCTTATGCAGACCTTTTCTTAAGGTGGGAGGGTGCATAGTCAACACTGTGCACCCCCCTGGCTATGCGCCTGATATACCCAAGTAGTAAAGCTAGCGGTTTGCTGTTCTTGTTCCAGTCATGTTGGTTTACATGCAGATTGTAGGTGTTTTAAATTATTGTGCACAGGCATTTAAAAAGAATGTGTATTAAAGGAAGAAATATATGAAATGGTTGAAATTATTAACACTGTACTGTATGAACAATACTTTTAGTGACAACAAATATAGATCACGTGAAATGGTACTTACAGTAGGTTGAAGTTAGAACTGAACGTATGTTGAACATATTTGATCGACATCCAATAAGAGGGCCATTCCCCCCCCCCTCCCCCGGGGGTACTCCCCACATTGGCTATGAGGGTATGTATGGCCCTTTAAGGCATGGTTTTCGGGCCAATTTGGTCTGGAATAGGGTATAAATTTTCGCTTAGTCTGAAAAAGGGTATCGTTTTCAGGAACATTTTACTGCCATAAAAAGTTCTCCCTTTTAAAGGGTAATTTTGCTATTTTGACAGAAACATTTTTGGTTTGGAACAGGGTCAGGGTTTGAGGAATTGGGCGGCACACCCCTACTCAGAATTTGGACGAGAACCCCTCCCCCCCTTGATAATAAAAACAATTCAGGGTTACTCTACTCTTTCAACCGTTGGTTCTATAATAATTACTTATTCACGAAATGCTGCAGAATGTGGAAATTAGTTGAGGGTCTTTACTTTTTATGGGATCGTTCCCTGTTTAAAAATACAGAAAGTAATATTTTTTAAAGAATCGCGCAGTAGAGATGAATCACGCAAGCTGATTGGTTAATCGACCAATTGAGGAGGAAGTATTTAACGTGGAATTGCACTAGTGCGTATTCAGCATAGAATTGCACTCAACTTGTGCCGCGCGCGCCCTCAAACTTTCCCTTTCTGTACGCTTTTATAAGCGTTTTCATGTTTTTCGCACGCTAAGAATTATGGGTAATTGTACCAGTCGCCATCTTTTTTGTTACGGTCAATTTCACTCAAAGAATCATTAATGTGGCATACCCTCGTTAGGGCAATGAATTTCCCTATAGAACTGCAGGCACCGTGTGGCAAAAATGGAAGATAGCTTTTGAATAGTTCTCACATGTGCTATACTTCACAGCCTTTCTGGCTACCTGTCAAGTCTACTTCGCAACCGTGCTGGCTACCTGGCCAGGCAATCTACTTCACAACCGTGCTGGCTACCTGGCAAGTCTACTTCACAACCATTCTGGCTACCTGGCTATTCTAGTTCACAACCGTTCAGGAGATTTATTAGAGTCAGGATATTGTGAGAGACAATGTCGTCTTCCCAATCTTTTTTCTGTTGCAACCTTTCACCCGAGAATAGGCAAAGATTCTCATGGTGATATCACGTACAGAACGTTGATACGTGGGGAAAACCAAGCCTCCTTCACGCCTCGGTGTTTTACTCTGGGCAATCACATCTTGCCGTGGATACCAACTTTTACACCAGATGCACGTTTATCTGGCGGTACTGTTCCATCATATTTCGGCTTTAGGGCGTCACTGGCAGGTAACCAGTATTAAACATTATCCCGCACATTGTAGTTTCTAATTTTAAGTTTTTGCGGAGTAAACTTAGCTTTTCCAGCGGCTTTCCGCGACAGTCCCTGCCGCTTTGCATGTGGTTTAGGTTCAGTCACCGCTTGCCGCCCCTTTACAGCAAAATCAGAACTGACAGCAAGTTCAGAAGGAATGTGATCAGGGATTTGGGATCTCTCGTAGCTATCTTTGAAGGGGCTACGAAAATGGGCGCCTGGTGTGGCACTCCGAAAGCTCTCTTCTTCATCCAAGAGCCTCCAGATTTCCTGCAACGAAGACTGACCTTCGGACGATGATGTAAAAAGTGTCTGCTCAGGAGCAGTGGCGGGTTTCTGCTGACCGGTGACTGCAGGCTTAAGACCAGATGCCTGTGGCACGTGGTTCGTAGCTGGATGCGATTGTGAAGGGTGCTTGTCATAATTTGGTGAAGTACGTCCTTTTATTAAAGGAACACAAAAGGATGAAGTTAGAGTGAGAAAATCAAACGAAGAGAAGACAATTCTTAACTACCTATATCCTATTTTATAACACATTATCTTTTAGTCACCCATCTTTCCCGTGGAGGTCATATGTAGTGTTATGAAACCATTTCTCTCCTTATTTCGATCTTTCTGGATTATCAATTAAATATTTAAAATCTCTCTAGCGTTTTTCTGAACCATCCGCAGATTTTCGGACGGTTCTGCACTGCTTAAGAAGTGTAATTCTGTCGATTTAACGACCTTTTAGGTACGTCGTGTTATAGCTTCTCCACGTCTTCTGCTTTTTACTTCCAGCTCTCCTTAAAACAAACAAAATCTCCCATGCGGTACGAACAATTTCTGGATGCTCACGAAACTTTCCAATCAACCCGTGTAATTGTATGTGTAATTTTAGTAATAGAGATGTTAAAGGAATCCTCGGGTCACTCACTTTGCCCTCACATAATCAGGAATACTGGAATATTATGCTATGTATTGGGGCTCAAAGCAAGATGACGATGTTTTGTTTTGAGACAAGACAGCAGAATGTGGATGCTTGCCACAACAGCGGCTTCAAGCGGCAACGCGATGATGTTACGAAGTCCAAGATGGAAGCGCCCATAATGTTTGGAGTGAGGAAATGCAGAAATGTTTTTGGCCAGTTTTCCCTTACGTTTTCCTTTAAACCATAAAAATTTGCACATTTAATTTCGCATGACAAACAAATTCTTCTGAAAACTCGTCTCAATAGTCGACCTTCCAGGATAAAGTGGTGAAATGGTCTTCTCGCTCTCTTGGAATTTCCTGTAAAGGGCATCTGTATTATGTTAAGTTTAAAATTTGGCAGACAGCTCCATTTCGGTTCAAAAATAAATGTATAAAATGGCTGAACAAACGAATAGGCGGTTTTGAGATCTAAAGCATTCTACTTTGGCAGGAAGACGAATATTTTGCTCAATTTCTCTCACGTTGATTTAAATTAATTGATTTGCATTGTGTCAAATGTTTAAGGGCATGTAACAAAAGGGGTTAATACATCTCGTGCGTATAACACTAAATAATGGTTGCCATCTTCTGTCACCTTCAAGACTAACGATCAGCTGCCGCGATCCTCTGGATTTGTTTTTTGTTTTTAATTTGTGAGCCAAGTAGATAGTCGCTGGGCTTCCTCTATATAGGGAGGCAATCTCACCCTATTGTGAAATCGCTCTGTTTGGAGATATTCGAGCGAGTCACGTCTTTAGTTCATCTCCGTGAATCTATGAAAATCACAAGCCGCATAAAGACTGGCGGTAGTGTCAAATGATTTCTAAGGTCTTCTGTCAAGTATTATGAGTTATCTGGTAATACATTCTGATGGCGCAAAGTTCATATTAATATGCTTAAATGCGCTTTTCACAAATCATAATCCATTTAACAGTATTGAGGTGACAGACCACTAGCACCGGGATAACAACCAACTTTTCTCGAGAAATGTTTGAAGTCTCCGGACAAAAGGTCGACAGACTGGACCAACGGCTTAGCGTCCTCTGTCCACGGATGGCTAGGCGAAAGAAGGTCGGATGGATGGAGGCCAGCGATCTTACCAACTGCACTAACCTGACATATACTATTATCAAGGATACTTGAAGGAGTTTAACATATGTTCATTTAGAAGAAGAAGAAATGAGTAGTGGGGCTCAAAACTAAACAACATGACAGCCACGCAAGGCACGAACTGCGCGGTTGAACGATGAAAATGCACGGAAGTAATTCTCGCGCTCTTCTTTCTATACCAGAAGGCTTAAACGTAACTAGAGCAAAATTGCCTTTTAGTAAGTACGCTATGACGTCACTTACCATTTGTTTCTTTCTTGTATGATGGAGCTGATGTTTCACTGGAGCTCGATGATGAGACCACAGTTACCTTGGCTTGGTCAGCGGCAATCTGTTGGCGTTGTACCTGCTGTTTAGCGTACTGCAGTTCGTGTGTTGTGAGTTGATACTGGAGTCTCTCCACAGCATTTAGCTTGCCTTGTAACCGATCAGCGATTTCTCCTGGTGTCACACTCTCCCTTCCGAGACTCGAGACAGTTGGAGCGCCATATTGGGTGTGGCCATCAGAGTGGGGACCAGCTGGAGATTCTTCTTTCCCGTACACTCCACGTTGTGGTCCTGAAAAGCACAAGTTGAGGACACGTCATTTTATGATCCAACTTCAGGTCGCGCAGTATAAAAAAAATCATATTTAGGCCTGGATCAAGTACAATATCCTGCGATATTTGTACTGTGGAGGTTCTTCTGTACAGCAGCAAATCAGTCACACATCGCGCGCGCTTTTTGAGTTCATAGCAAAAACAGAAAAAAAATGGATAATAAATCTCTTATTAGACAGTTTAGTGTAATATGGGTGGAACTTTTTAGTCGTCTTTTGTGTTTTCAAAAACTTCATTACTCGTATAATATCTACGCATGCTACACGCTGACGTATAATAAATAATTTTCCGCGCCGTAAGGCTGGAAGAAAGCTGACGTTTCGAGCGTTAACCCTTCGTTGAAGCATTTGACGACAAACTGTCTAATTAACAACTACAGTACGAGCTTGCAATTTCTATCAAACTGCCGATAGAAATTGAGAGCAAATGTTTAAATTGTTTTAGTAGAAATCTCCAGACATTATACAAACCATTCTATGTAATTTACAATTGAAACTTGTGTAAAAAAAGTCCGCCGCGTTTCAGTTTGTGTTATTCTCGTGCGTAAGGGAGGCTTGCGCTCACGAGCATAACAAAGTAAAATTTAGTTATTCAAGTTAAATATTTTTTGGAACGGCTTTGGAAAGGGACTCGCAAACATCACTACAACAGGATACCCTCTCCATCTTGGATATCAAAGAAGGATGTGACACAGAGGGGTTCTATTGCGTGATAGGCAATGAGTAAGTTGGCCAATCAAATCAAAGCATTTGCATTAGATAGTAATTACACTTCTAGTAATAAGATATATATCCTTACCACTGGAAGTCGCTGGGCGCTTCAAAAGCTTTAATATTTGGCTTGAAACAATTTGAATCATGTTGGATGGAAGTCTTTTAATGAACTGTGCAAAGCGCGAACTACTTTTCGCGAAACATCTTCCCGCCAGGATTTAATATCACTCTTGTATGGAGCCTCAGAAATGAAAACTGATTTATTGTGTTGGTACCTGTCACACGCGCGAGCTCTGCACGCAGTCGGTTGCCCATCTGTATGAGTTGCTCCTTGTCCCGGGTGAGCTGGCTGATGCGCAGGGCAGCAGATCTCAGTTTGGTCTTGAGCACGGCTCCGTTGTCTCCAGCAGTCTTCAGCAACAGACTCGGTCCAGTGAAATCATCGCCTGCACTTCCTGCAATGATGTGACTATAATGCATCACAACAAATTTCATAATACGCTGGTACTACTGTTTACCCTTCAATCTTCTTGAATGTTCTAATTTCACCACACACACTTCAGTCACCGCACATCTGCGTTGAAAGTAGGGGGCTGACTGATGGATGTCAACTGGTGGGGCTGAAACTGCATGTACATATTGTCAGTAGCTCTTTGTTATGTTGAAAATGTAGGAACCCTCCCCCCATCCCAAGCCCCTCCCTCTCCGCGGCTCCTGAACTTTGTTTGATTTCAAACTATTTTCAATATTGTAACTTGTCTCAAATGTCATGTCAAAGGTAATTTAGTACTACTGATTCTGGTAGTATAAACTCAACAGCTCGTTTCAATAAAGTCATGCCCCATCCCATCGTGATTTATCTCAAAGCACAAGGAATCAATAAATTGGACGCAAACAACAAACAATGTACCTCGTACGTGGCGATTTCGGAGCTGCTCTACCTCATTCTGCAGTTGGCGTATGATAGCTGCTTGAGGATCAAAATGTGTGGAGTCCGTTTGCCCCTGGGATACAAGATGTAGCTTCAGTGACGACACCTACGTTTTGAAAAACGATCTTGATGTTAGCCTGGTAATGGTAATGGTAATGGTAATGCATTTATATAGCGCAACTTCCATATGAATATGTTTAAATGCGCTTACAATCATCATAGTCAACAATATTGAGCATAGAGAAGGTGACAGACCACTAACACTGGGATCACTACTCT